>JABCKD010000916.1:0-30307 GCA_013186415.1 Fusarium sp. NRRL 66088 | reverse complement strand
CCCGTAGGTCCCCCTCTCCCGCCCAGCTTCGGAAGGACATCCCTAGGAAAATTAAGGCGGTCCCTCGACGTCGCCAGCACGACAAACCTGTCGAACGTGTCGGGCTGGACAGCGCCGCGCACCCTTTCCGATGGCGACATCTTGATGAAGAAGTGTGTCGCCTCGTTAGGCGGCGTAAGGATCGGCGACTGCTGCGGCATGGGGTACGTCCGCGTCACCCGCCACGACGGCTCCAGGTCTAGGATCTCGACGTACACGTCCTCTAGCGACGTGTTGCGCACCTCAATCCCTAGACTCTGACCTGTGAGAATGTCGATTGAGTCCTGCGGAACGGGTTTGAGGCTTGCGGGTGGGGGGGAGGAGTGCCGCGGTTCGGGGGGTTTAACGTCCTGGTCGAGGTAGCCGATTTTTCTGACTGTTAGGCCTCGTCCTTGCTGCGCTGCGTTGTCTTTGGCGAGGTTGAAGAGGTTATAGAAGATGGTTAGGTGGACTAGCTGGGAGAGCACGTTTTCGGGCTCTCCTGTGACTTCGACCTTGGCCTCCGCTTGGTTTGGGGTAAAGGAAATAGTGAAGCCGCCATCTTCTTGCACCAGTACCTTGAAGAAGGCCTCGCCGGCGTCTTTGAGCTCGACAAGCCTGCTCCCGTGGCTGATGCAGTCCCGGACTTTCTGGACTACTGGATCAAGTGGTTCAGCGCTGTCGTCCGCAGCCAATACCCACACCCCCTTGGGCTGCAGGACGTGGTCCTTCAAGATGCTGCGCAGACTAACAGCAGCGCAGCCGACCTTGACCTGCTCGGGGTTGGCAGCAGCGTTCGATTGGATGTTCGCTTTGCAGGTGAATTTCTCCACAGCAGTCACGCTGCAGGTGGCCAGCGGTGCCGTGTAGTCAGTAAGGCTGGTAAGCGGTCTGTCGATGGGGTAGATGGCGAAGATATCATCCTCACACACGCCGTGCGCCACACCAGCAGTCAGTCTCACTTTGAGCTTCCCGCCCACCAACGTATCGACGCTGGTGACGATCACGGCGGGCTGCAACACGCTCTCAACACCAAAAATATGACAGTCGCCCTGACCGCCAAACACCACGTCCTGCTCCTTCGACGTATCCCTCAGCTTGTGGGTCTTGAGCGTGTGCGCGACGAGGTTGGACACGACATCGCAGCTGAGCTGGCGCAGGCGATCTGCCCCTCCGTTTTGGTTGACGACGCTGACGAGGCAGTCCGTGAACAGCCCCTTTCGCACCTTCGCCCTGCGCGGCACCTCCTGCGACTTTTGCTTCGGCTGGCACGCAGCGAGAAAGTTGATCCCCTTAGACGCCGTCATCCAGTGCTGCACCACACTCCCGCCGCGGCCCCCGTCGTCGCCGTCGTCCCGGGGCAGGCCCCAGGCATCTTCCAGGTCCTCCTCAGACTGGATAGGCTTCCGTTTTAAATCAAAAAAATACTCGTCCGGGATCTCGTCGGATCCCCGAACCCCATCATCGTCGTCGTCGCCCCGTGTGGCCCCCCCTGAGTGGCAGCAGTCGAGCACAAAGGTGACCGTCGTGCCCTTGTCGGCTAGCTGCTTCAGCAGAAAGGCAATTTCGACGTCACGGAGGTAGTCGAGCTTGCCGTCGCTGCGGGCAAGGACCAGGCACTCGTCAAAGGGCACGTTCTCGCCCTTGAGGTCCCCGAATGCGGTCGGCAGGCGAGTACCGTGGCCCGAGTAGTGAATGTAGATGAAGTCGCCGGGCTGGGCATCGTGGGCGAGGGTCTGGAATGCCGACAAGATGTTAGAGAGGGTTGGAAGGCGGTCATCAGGTGAGTCCGGCGGGGAGATGAGCTTGGTAATGTTCGGGCTGGAGATGCCGGCAACTTCAGTGAGGAAGCTCTCGGTAGTAGCCACATCGGAGAGGCAGCCGCGCAGGTCAGCCAACCCAGGGCTGCTGTATTCGTTGATGCCTATCAACAGCGCTGATTTCCGGCCTTGATTTAATTCCTCCGCCATGCTGTTCGGCCTTTAGTGTTTCTATCTGAGGCCTTGTGGGTACTGGGCAGACTGGTGAATTGATGAGTTGATAAAGTGAGATAAAGTGAAAGATCATGCCACTGTGTTGGCATTGGGATATGATGTATTGGGAATGTATTCTTTCTTATAGTTGAGGCCAGGAGAGCCAAGCCAGAACGTCGTTAAGGATCATGAACGGGTGGACGCGCGAGAAGGACGCCTGTCGGGAGGTTCTCGTGCGCCTATCGCTGGCAACTTGGCGCCTTCTAATGAAGCAGTATGTACAAGACATACAGACTAAATCAAAAGGCTGCACAGGGCCATAGGGGGGCTCAAAGTAACTCAACAGAAAGAACACAGCTACAAGACAACTAAAGGCAAAGTACTCAACAACACTCAACCCAACAACACCCAACTCAACTCGCTCAAACAAGAAGGTCACAATAGCCTTCCCGCCCTTGCCGGAGTGACTGTCTCATTCACAACGTACATCTGCCTGATCAAGTGCTCCTTGTAGTACTAAGATCACACTCTTAGCTTTACTGCGGTAATTACCAGTTGTATCCGCGTTAATCACTTTACTCGATTAGTGGCTTAAAGAGTTCCGCGGGACTCACTTGCATGTTCCGCTGCAGTATTGCAGCTATAGTCTGCTCGAAGTGGTCTAGCTCTTGGGTGAGAGCCGAGCTGAGATGTAAGGGAGATGTACCTTACATCATAGAAAGCGGACAAGATAGACAGGACTTATGTTGAGATGGCTTGATCTTAGATTATCGAATGCGGTGTGAAATGCCATGTAACCCGTGTGTACACAGTGATCAAGTTGGAAAGGAGCTTTGGAGCGGTGCCAAGCTGTTGCCGCTTGCGGGGTTGACAACGCCGCTGGCGGTGTCTCAGACATGCAGCCTGTCGGATGACTTGGTCGCTGTCTCCGAAGGCATACAGGCTCTGTGACGTTATCGGCCAGGCGAACTTGGGATATCTAGTTCCGTCTTCAGCTGTTCGTTCCTCTCAAAACTCAAATGTAAAGTCTTTTGTTTTTTGAAATCTCATCAACACCTATCCAAGCCTGCTCGGAACTTGAATTACACACAAGGCCTTACTTACTACCTACTGCATCTCATCTCCACCATGCCACCCAACGGAACACATGCCGACATGATCGACGAGAACCAGGCCAAACATGCCCTCGTCAGCTCTTGGTTTCTCGGCCCACGGGCTGAGAACCTGGACGTCCTACAGTCACTCTTCGGCCAAGCCCTCGAGCGCCAAAAAAAGGCCCGGGTCGACCTCGCAGACGACAAGGACCAATACTTCTTCATCACGGACGAGATGAAAAATTTGGACATTTACCAGAAAAGCATTCACAGGCTTACCAATAACTCTACGGAGCTGTCGGGCAAGCTGGCGAGGCATTCCGTGCCGTTCTGGTCGCCACGGTACAATGCGCATATGAACATGGATACCACGCTGGCGAGCATCGTTGGGTGTAAGTCAACGTTTACATGGCTACTTGAACCGCAGTCTCTAACGTTTGTGACCTCAAGACATGTCGACCATGATTTACAACCCCAACAATGTCGCCACCGAGGCAAGCCCATTCACAACCGAAGTTGAGAGGGAAGTCGGCCAGGAGCTTTGTGAGATGCTGGGATACAATCGCCAGGACGAAAATCCCGCTCCCTGGGGGCATCTCACCTGCGTAAGTGTCTCCGCTTATGGCTCCCGCCATGCCAACGGACAATGATGATTTCTAACATGTTCTCGATGCTGTCAGGATGGATCCGTAGCCAATCTCGAGGCTATTTGGGCAAGTACGGGCCCCCTTTGCTCCCTTTCACGCAATGGACGAGATCTAACCAGTCTCTTTCTCTCTCTCAACAGCGCGAAACCTCAAGTTCTACCCATTTTCCCTCAAGCTCGCCATTGAGAAAGGCCCACTCAAGTTTCTCAGCACCATGGAGCCGCCCTTCATCGTCGAAACGTGCAACGCAGGACCAAAAGAGTTCCTGAAACTCACCAAGCAGGAACTCTTGAACTTGACGCCCTCCACTGTGCTCTCAATTCCCACCCTGTTGGGTGACAAGTACTCCATCAGCCCGGGCTTCCTGCAGGACGCGCTCAGGCCGTACCTGGTCCAGACGACGGGCAAGGACAAGCTGGAGCGTGAGTTCCACATCAACCATGGAAAGTACATGATCTGTGCGACAAAGCATTACTCCTGGCCAAAAGGCGGAGGTGAGTTTCTTCATCATTCATTAACGTGATACTAGGCGTCTGTGTCGCTAACAGACTACTCTTAAAAAGCTATCTCGGGCATTGGCTCTGAGAACTTTGTCGACGTTGGCGTTGACAACGAGGCCCGGATGAACACGGACGACCTCAGGACAGAACTCGACAAGTGCATCAAAGAGGAGAACCCCATCTTCGGCGTCGTCGCCATCATGGGCTCCACAGAGCACGGCGCGTGCGATCCACTCGCCGAGATCCTCAAGATTCGCGACGAGTACCAAAAAGAAAAAGGTGTGTCATTCGCAGTCCACTGTGATGCCGCGTGGGGTGGCTACTTTGCCTCGCTGCTGTGGGAGAGAGAGGGCCGCGGTCCGGGCGACATCCCGTACGTGCCGGCGATGCCCCTGAATCCATACACCAAGACACAGCTGCAGGCCCTAAAGCACGCGGATAGCATCACAATCGATCCGCACAAGTGAGTCTTCTCCCCTACCAGACGCGACTGACATGTTTTCTTCCCTTCTTTGATACCAACTATCTATCACAGATCGGGATACATCAACTACCCTGCTGGCGGACTCTGCTACCGAGACGGGCGCATGCGGTATCTACTCACCTGGACGAGTCCCATCGTATTCCACGAGGGTGACGAGCAGGGCAGTATGGGCGTCTACGGCGTTGAGGGAAGCAAGCCCGGCGCACCAGCCGTCGCTACCTCGCTTACCCACCAGTCGCTGGGCCTTGACCAGCAGGGCTATGGCAGGCTGCTTGGCGAGGCCATTTTCTCGTGCACAAAGGTTTGTTTAGACCTCGCTTCCTTACTTATAAGTACCCCTTCATAAGCTAATTCCAATAGCTCTATTGCCACTGGGCCACAATGACGCCGGGGCCCAAGGATGAGCTCCGCGATGACCCCCTCATCGTTGCCCCTCTCATCCGTCTCCCTTCCGAGAGAACAGGCGGGGATGTCGAGGCCCAGAAAGACTACATCCGAAAGGAGATCCTCGGTCGTGACAACAAGACACTGTTCGAGGACAAAAAGGCCTGGAAGCTGCTATGCGAGCTGGGAGGCGATCTCATGATCAACGCCTTTGCGACCAATTTCAAGATTGGCAACGAGGTCAATCAGGATGTGGTGAGCCAACTTCTCCCTACCTAAACAGAAAATCACCCTCCTATGTTGCATGCAGACGCTAACCAACCGTCATCAACCAGGGCGAAGCCAACTACCTCAACCAATGGATCTTTTCTCAGCTCTCCGTCTCATCCGAGAAAGACGTGATAAAAGAGCGACCACTCTTCCTCACATCCTCCGAGTTCGGCGAGAAGCCGTACGGCGAGTGTCTCAAGACCTTCAAGCTCCGCCTAGGGCTCAAAACAACCGACAAAGAAGGGAACGTCAAGGCCTCGCGAGGCGACTTGCGCTTCCTGGTTAATGTGACCATGAGCCCGTGGCCGACCAGCCCTGACTTTATGAGCGCCATGGTTAAGGACTTCCGCGAGGTCGCCGAGCGTGGAGTTAAGCGCTGTCTCATCCGCAACAAGCGGACCCCCGACTTTCACGGTTTCGTCGTGCAGGGTTTGGAAAAGGTCTACTTCACCCACATCGCCATGTTCAACATGGCCAACCACCGCAAGCAGCTTATCATTGCGGCCGACCTCCCCGCAGACGTGCAAGCGGCGTACAAGAAGCAGCGCGGCGAGAACCCTGGCCAGTTCTACACCATCGCCAACGTGAAGGAGGAGAAACTCGAGGACCTGCTTACTGGCCTGCTCAATCCCGATACCGCGTCTAAACTCAAATTCAGGTTGGACAAGGGCATCCCCGCGGGCGAGAACCCCCCGCCGCCGGTGAAGGAGGGTTTCGCGCTGAGCAATGTGCGGGTGGTGGTTGATGAGTCAATGGCGTTTTCCGCGCTGGACCACGACTACCCAGTCAAGATGCCTTTCTACCTCTACGGCAGCAAGAGCGAGGTACACGTGGATCACGTTCTTAAGACGAGGCCGAACGCGCAGATTAGCGCTGATCTGGTCAAGACGGATTTGGCTTCACACCTGACTGACGAGCAGCTCAAAAAGGGAGTGGTCGTCGTGCTGGATGATGTGTTTGAAGCCGGCTTGCAGCCCCTGTAAGTGCCCCCCTTCCCCTTGAAGCTCGTAAATGGGACAAGAGTCCATGACTAACAACGGACGCGCGTAAAAATCACACAGGCCGACGACAACAGTACAAGAGCCAGACAAAGAGAAGCATATCCTCAATCTCAACGCCCCGGGCTTCTCCCTGACGAAGGGGGTTGACCACAAGGCGTCTGTGTACGAGACGTACGAGGAGGCGAAGAGTGGAAAGGGTAAACCCATTGCCACGGGGACCATCAGCATCGGTGACACAGTCTATGCTGATTGGGATGATGTCAACATGGATCCCGCTGAGCATCAACACTAAGGTGGCCCTGGCTCACCGCTGCAAGTTCTTTTTGTGTTTATGGTGTATAGGCTTGAGGTCTGGTAGTAGCCACGTACTGTAAATCAAGATTGTTCGTCCATGCCGGGGAAGTTGTCGATCCATGGTTTTGTCGTCGATGCGACTGTTGCTCCATCCGTCAATCACCTGGTCAAGGGGATCTTTGCCACTTTTCCGACGCAAGTCATAGCTGCCCCTATTTTATGTCAATTCGTTATAGGTATCGGGAGGTCCAGCGGGTAGTGGATCGAGCTAGCTACCTTTATTTACATACATCGAGCGGGTAGTAGATCGAGGAGGTAGTTACATACATCGTTTTTGTGGCACCCGTTATGGGTATCCGCTGCACCGTATCGTATCGTTCTGTGTTGTTTCCGTTGGGTTCAGAGGCCTCCCCCCACCGCCCCTTCGAGTCCTTGACCAAGCACCGTGTCGTTCTCGGCCTGCTTTTCTCTCTCCCTCCCTCTCAGATCATGTCGCGTGAATTTGGCAAATTGTGGAGCTTTTCGGGTGCTGCAGTGAGATAATGCCCAACAGAAAGGCCCGGTTGGGTGCCTATTGAGGCCGCCCACCTCTCGCTGAACACTTAAATGTTACCTGTCTGCTCATTCGCCGAGTTAGACTGAGCTCGGTATTCCCTCCATTTCCCGCGGCATACCTACTCTTTGTATTACCTCGCCGAAACTACCTACTCTACAAAGAAACCTCTCGAATGAGAACAAATCTAATGAAAAAAGCCATACAGAATGGGTAACCCAAGCCTAGCCCGTACCTATCGCACCGCCATGCGTCGCCACCGCTTCGGCTACGCGCTGTACGAGCCAGCCCCCTTCTCCCGCCTACGACCAGGCATGCTAGGCTACCTCGATAACGAGTACCAGCGGTGGCACCCCATCCTCGACCTAACCGATGCCTCGGCCGTCGAGGCTGCAGGGTGCAGTCCCCTGGGGCCCCTGCAGCGTAGCGAGCCCGACACGCGCCGCTATGGGCCATTAACGGCAGACAAAGTCAACGAGACGAGCGTCGAGCTGGAAGCGGGCTTGGGCGCGGCGGCCGTGGGTCTGCCTGTTGAGGTGGGCGGTGTTGTGAGGTACAGCACCTCAGGCGGGTTTGGGGCCGTGTTGCTCTGCGGGGATGAAGTCGTGTCTGAAGGGTTTGACTTTCGCGATCCGTTCCTCGCATGGCTGCAGCGTCATGCCAAGGTACTGTTTGCCAAGTATCCTGATGCGAAGAAACATGGTCTTTGTGCCGTGACGTGGACATATTCGTCAGCCGATGTTGGGGTTACCACATGGGAGAACTCTGAGGGCAGCGTGACGGTTGGGTTTAATGTCGGTGCTGCTGAAATCGCAAAGGTCGGTCCCAACGTGTCGTGGGTTCGGGGCGCGTCGAGCAGCGGGTGGTCAACTTCTAAGGACCAGAAACGAGTCGTCTTTTTTGCTGGCGTCAAGATCAAGACTGGTTTGTTTGGGTCCGTACGGGAAGAGTCGGAGAAGAACTGGCGTGGTGCTGGCGATGTTTTCGTTGTCGAGGATGATGAGAATGGTTCCTACACGGTTTCGGTTGAGCAATTCGGAGACGATTGGCATCGCATTCGCAAAGCTGGAGAGGGAGGTCATATTGTGGCTGAGGATTCCGATGACGAAGAAGATGAATAAGAGCCACCGGCTAGTGGTTTCTGAGTGTTTTTGTTGATTAGATATTGGTTTTGGTTTGCCATCTTCTAGCTAAGTTATCTAGGCTTTAACTATAACAAAGAAGACCCTTCCAATAAATCAGAGTATTATATCCCAATGCTAACATTGTAGCCTTTTTTAGTCTTCTTACTGCCTACAGCCGAAAGCCTATACTTATTTACATAAAATAAAAGGTTAAACCTTTCAGAGGATATTTAACGGCTCTAACCTCCGTACGAGATTCACGTTAGAGAGGAGATATACGGTAGTTCAAGCAGCTTAGATGCAGAATCTCGGCGAGTTTCTAAACTAGGTACTATTAATTGGCGTACACATCCACTTTAAAGACAATAGATTTTGGGTTGCTATCGCGGACAGAAGGTTTTTGTCAGACACCAAAGTGAACAAATGGGACCCAGAGTGAATTCATGGACGGCTCCGATTCTCCCACTCCGTCTCCTTTTCTTGACCCAGATCTCTGCACAGTGCCATCTCCATCCTCTCTTCCTGGTTCAGCCATCTCTTCTCTCTCATCATCCAAAGCTACAACCTCAACAGCGTCAGTGCCAGAGCCGCGGGTTTTCAAGCCAACCTGAACGTCTCGTAACTCCCTCAACGCTAGGTGGAGTCCGCGATGGACGGCTGCATCCGTCTTCCCCTCGTCGCGGATGGTCTCATAAAACTTCCGGGCTACGTTGGCACAAAAGGGGTCGGACACAGTCCACAGGGTGCCTACAATATGACGGAAGCCCGCAAGCTGGCAGGCGTAGCCAAGATGAATTCCTTCATCAACCAACCCAAGCACCTCGTTTGCCCCTGTGGAACAAGCGGAGAGATAGGCGAGAAATGGTGGCTTCTCTTGCAGCCTCTCGTTGCGGAGGTCTTCCACCGTCAGCGGGCTCTTCTCCCAATCGCGGAGTAGAAGGGCGCTCTGGGAGGGATCCGATGCGTTCGACGTGCCGTGACCCGCGAAATGAAACATGTCGCATCCGTTGAGCTGTGTCAAGATGTCTGCTTTGTACTGGACTGGCCGAATGGGCGTCGCATTCAGCGCCGGACAGAGTTTCTCCAGCATGGCGACCTCGAGCTCTGCGTACCGCAGCGGGGAGCGATTTGGCGTGCTCTTCATCGAAACCAATAGGGCGTTGATTGGGCCGGAATCATACTGCGGCATCCTCTGGCTACGGCCTGCAAGCAGAGACTTGAGTGATGAGCTGTACGACGACATGACCCGATCAAGAGCTGTTTCTCCAGAGTGCTTGGTGTGGTATCCAGCAGCATGCAGTGGTAAACTATTAAGGGGACCGAGCGGTATCCACCAAATGTGCGGCCATGAATCGTCGTGTAGAGCGAGGGGGAGGTCGAAACCAAGCGCGTCGAGAATTGGATGCACTGCTGAGGACCATAGCCACTCCAACACCGACGGCAGCGAATCGGTACGGTCCTTCAGTCGCTTGGCATTTGCCTGGATGTCTTTCAGGTTCAAAAGGGGAAGCTCCAGCAGCCTAATGCGGTGCTTTTCAACAACAAAAGCATCGCACCGATACAAAGACACGTTGACCACAACGGCAGGATCTGGGTCAGCAGCTTCCATGAGCCGATCAACGGTAGGCGGCATCAAAAATCTCTCAAAACCTTTCTCGCTGCGGATTTCGGTGAGAAGAGATTTAAAGTCCTTCTCTGCTTGGCGGCGGGCAGATGATAGAGTGGCATGACCGGAATCCAACATGTTGCGAAGCCTGGTAAACTGATCCGCCAATTCTGGGTGTTCCCCTCGGAGGAATGACAAGTCAGTCCGGAGATCAAGAACAAGGCCAGAGATGACGCCTCTCCCTAGCTCCAGCTGTTGCAAGGCATACGAGGCCTCTTTCCTTGCATTCAAGGCAGCGGCGGCGGCGTGGGCCCCGAGGCCAGCGAATCGCTTGAGCTTTTGTTGCTTGTTGATATTCTGCATATGTCGTGGACTCAGAGCATGGAGAAGATTGACGGCATGGTCAAAGTCAGTTGAGGCTTCCGTCCAATATTCCCAAGTTGCTGCAATCTCGGCAGCATGAATTGCAGCATCGATTCGAATCGTCAGTGGAGCATTCTGAGAGGCCCATGCTCGCTGGAAGGCCTCTCTGGATTTCTCCAAATCCGTCTTGTCGCCAGTGCGGCCAAATCGCGCACGTAGCACGTCGCCCAAACCGAATTCCAAAGCTCCTCTGTCGGGATTATCTACCGAGAGATCACCTTGGAGAACCTGTTCAAGAACATCAATGGCCTCGTCCAAGTTGGCCACCGCGCCATCTGCTTCGTACTTTTCCTTGAGTAGATTTGACAGAACGTTGGCCAACGCCGTGCGCATGTGCATGTCATGGCTGTCAACCGTCTCAGCCGCTTGTCTACTGAGGTCGATTGCTTGCTGAATGTCCTGCGGGTTCTTTGGCCCCATCCTGAATCGCATACCTAGAAACTGGCTGAGTCCCCTGAGCCAATTGGTCCGTTCCGGATCAGTTTGGAGAGCAAGGCGCAGAGCTTCTTGCCCATGGTCAATGGCATTGTCGAGGTCGCTGAGGACGCCGGTGTACTGCGCTCGCTCAGCGAGCCTGGTGGCTAGGTTGAATAGCTGCGCCGGTCGATCGATATCATCATCGCTCATCAACTGCAGCACACTCTCCGTGTATGGTATGCTTGCATTGAGATCGTCCACATCGCCTTGTTGTTCGAAACGGATGCCCAGTAAGGTTGCCAGGTAGCTTAAGCCAGCCACGTAGTCCCTGTTGTCCTCTGGCATCATTCGCAGAGTCTTGTTGAGAACGCCGACTGCACGGTCCAGATCCTCAATATTACCTGTTTGCTCGGACCGCCTTCCCAAAATTCTTGCTAGAATGTTGGAACCGAGTGCCACACCTTCCATGTCCCGAGCTGATTCTGCTGTCTTCAAGGCGGACTCGGCTGTGTCAAGGGCACGCTTGGCGACGTCCAGGTCATGTGTGTACTCGAACAGCTTACCAAACGAGACGGCGAGCTTACGCAGAATTTCGGCCGCGAAAGGCCAGCCCTTAGGTGTCTTCCGCACCGCCTCCTCACCCACAGTGATGGCCCGTTTGATGTCCTGCACATCCCTTATGTGATCGTACCGGTTTTGTAACATGGTGTTGAGGTTCGCTAAAGCGAAGATTCGCAGCTCCGTTTCTGGAGGCGTGGCTGTGATATTTTCCTCGGCAAGCTGCACAGCGGTGTTCAAGTCGTCCACGTTTCCTTGGGGCCTCATTATCGAGAATCGTCGAGACAAGGCTAAGGAGAGGTCGCCCAACAAGGTCGCACGGAACTCATAGTTTTCTGGCACAACCGACAAAACACGTTCGGTATACTCGATAATCCGATTCAAGTCTTGGAGCGATCCCGTACGCTGAAAAGGGATAGCGAGCTGTTCCAAAGCTCCCTCGGCAACCTCGATGGCTCTTTTGAGTGCTTTCTGTACACCAAGGTCATCCGGATGTTGCGAGAGCACCTCGGCAGCCTGTCGAACGGCGTCGACAATGTCCTGAATGTTCTCCATCGCTAGCCGAATATCTGATCTTACTTGATGGTTTCACGGGATTGAAACCACGAGGGGCGTGTTTCTGCTTCAACTAAGTGAAATTTGGTCAGCGTCAACAAGACTCCGGTACCGATGGGAGGTTGGTTCTTGTCCAGGATGATGGCGAGGTGGAAGAAGCACCCGAAAATGCGAGGGAAAGCATGTCAAGCTCACCAGGGTTCGACCGGGGCCGCGGCTGCAAGGGATACGCTTGGTCAAGGGCTCGAGGGGGCGGTGGGAGGAGGCCTCTGAGCAACCCAAGCAACCAAGCCCTCCCTGCATTGAGCACATGGACCGCCGAGCTGCGCCACTGGCAGGAAAGATGATGGCATTGGACGCCACCTCAAAGAGAACCATGGCATATCTAAAAAGCGTCGGCGGAAGCTCAGCGCCAGATAGATCTGGACAGCATCCATTCCTGGCCCTACAGATTGAGCTAATCTGTTTTGCAACTAAACGTGCATATTGCGCGCCCTTCGCGTTATAAGTATGAATTAACACTGTATATTCTCGGTGTATACGTCCTTATATAGTAATCGCTTTAATATAGGCATATAAGGTAGTCTGCCCTAGTGTACGCCCTGATGTAGCGTATCTATAATACGCGCCCTTGTATAATTATAATCCCACTATAAACATGCTCTATATAGAACTAGATAGTGATATTTATTATAAGATTTTATAGCGAAGTGATATGATTATGATAATTAATCTAGATAGAATAAGTTACCGTGGGCTCATCAACATGGCATCAGTCTCTGTGTCCTCCTCGGACAGACCAGGCACGGGGCGCTCCATCAACTTAAGAGCCGACATGTTTTCCGTCGCCTTCACCTTGAGACTTCCTGCACTTATATCGTCCGAGTCCCCATTCCAGTTCGTCACAGGGTGCAAGATGGAGCCGGCACCCTTGGCAACAGACACAATCGCCGTCTTAAAGTCCAGGAGATCGGGTTCGGCCCGCGACCTGATCTTTTGCCATACGCCCAGTGTAAAAAACGTTACAACTGCTGCGGATCCGATTATAGCGACCAAGACTAGTGTTGTGGTGGCGATAGGAAAGTTGCCGATCCGATAGGCTTCTAGCACGACAAACCCCTGCGTCGATTTTGTCTCCTGAAGGAGGGCCACTTGTGCTGCGCCAGTGCTTCCGAGGAAATCGTCGATCAAGATCTCTAAACTTTCTTCAACTGCGTCTAGGATGTCTTGGTCAACTGTTTGGGACCGGTTATTGCGGGCTCGGACGTTGTCAATGTTGCGGAGAAAGGAGTCGCCAAGGACTGAAGTGTAAAGGGTGGTGAGAGTTTGAGACAAGTATCCGACTCCATGGAAAGATATGTTGACCAATGCACGAGATGTATCAATGTCTATTCCCGTTCCAACCGGAATGACTGAAATGCTCTTGGCACTCACATCCACGTCAACCTTGAACTGAGTAGGTGAAAACTTTGCCTCGCACTGGGTCTGGTTCAGAGCCATATAAGCCTTCCCGGCAAGGAAGCCATACATGTAACGAGATTGACCATTCACGGCAGCCAGCGCAGTCGCAAAGTCCTCGGTGAGGACTGCCCAAGTAGGAAAGCCGTCCCAGACACCATTAGGAAGGGCCCCGTTGACCCAGAATCCTTGGGGAGCATAGATACCTCCAGGCGTCGTAACAAGATCAGACTTGAACCACGATAACTGGCTTGACTTGTTGTATTGGCACGAAACCTGGCATTTGTATCCATGCTCATGGAAGGAATAGTTCTTAATAGTGCCGGCAATGTCGTTGTTGAGTTGAGGTTGAATCAAGCCAATAGCTGAACCGACGCCGTAAGATCGTCCATGGTAGGTAAACCCGGTTGCATCGAGCTTTTGATGTCTGGGGGTAGAGGGGTCTCTGGAAGATGCCTGACTCACAGCGTTAAGGAGCAAACCCGTTCTAGCTGATGAGAGTTGAATAAGTAAGTGCATGATGGCGAAGTTGAGAGGAGCTTACTCTTCCATGCCACGTATGAAAACGTTCCCATGTCTGAAATGCCACCCAATAGTTGATCACAAGACGTTGCAGGTGGACATATCTTTGCCCAATATTTTGCGGTTGACTCGCTGTAGTCTGGGATTGGAATTTGAATTTCGTGTCGAGCCTCTGTTAATACAGGAGTGATGGATCCGGCCCAAAGAGCAGCAGGAAGCTGTAGCACTAGTAGCCAAAGGATAGATATAAACGACATCTTTTTGGTCTGCCATTCCCAGATAAGGGACTTGGACACCATGGCTTGCCGGAGTTTCAGAGTGTCGAGTGTGGGGAGCTTGCGGCTTGAAGTCAACCGGGCATTGGTCGAGAAAGCGACGAGACTCCCAACCACATAAGTCTGACCGATGGATAGAACCGTCGCTAGGACTTGCACGATTATTGAGATGTAGGCTCGGTACTGTTTTATGAGATGGACATGGTGTATGTTGGAAAATCGCCTTTCTTTCGACAGCCATGTGATGGAAGCAGAGATGGCAACAGACAACGTAATACATACGACCACCCAAATCGGTTTCCAGTACATAATGGGCACACTGTAAGGAGGAGAGCAAAGATCTTGGTCGGTGAGAGTTACAGATGGATAACGATCAAGCTCTTGGTCTGCCAACGGGTTTTAAACCTAAGAATGGCGCGGAATTTCTATGGAAGTAGACCTATATTCCGGCCGTTAATTGACTCAATATGCTTAGTGCAAGCTGAAAAGCAGGCTGTGAACTTGGTATGTGGCATTGTCTTGGGTCCAGGACCAATACTTATCTTTAGAGCCCACTATGGTTGCAAGCTGAAAAGCAGGCTGTGAACTTGGCATGCGGCATTGTCTTCAGAGCCCACTGTGGTTGCAGCCTGGTCTCTAGAGATTACAGAGGCTGCGCTTTAGAAGAAGCCATCTGGGTCGGCTGATCATGACCGACATGGATTGTGCATTCAGCTGAATTGCAATTCAACACCGACATGTGTCAATGAATGTGTTGTTTGTTATTGTGGCTTTGAAAGCGTGACCAAGTTCAAGCAAATGGGCATTCAGCTGAGGTCCAGCTGTTATCGCCAAGTCCCCGTAACTCCAAGGTTGCATAAGTTTGACTCTGGGCACAGTAGAATTTGATAGAAGCGCGCACGAGAGCCTCTACTGTGATCGATCAGGTGGTGTCTGAGTTCCCATGACATTTTCCGTCATGGAGCTGACAACCGACTCCAAGAAGATGCCAGCTCCATTTCGTGACTACGGGTGCGTATTGCGCACCCTGCGATATATGAGCATACCTAAATAAAAGCACCACTTATTCACGGTGTATACGCCCTTGTGTAGTAGGCGCCTTATAATGTAAGTATGTAAAGTGTTTCGCCCTAGTGTGCGCCCTAATGTAGCGTGTCCGTAATACACGCCCTTGTGTAATCGTAAGCTTGTTGTGAACCTGCTCCGTATAGAGCGTGATCAATATTCTATGACCAAGTGACATAATTACGGTGCTCATTCGCCCCGAGCCTCCCATGTTTTGCTCTTAACCTCATTACCGACATGTCCTTTTCAGTAAGCCCAAATACCCCTCAACCGAGGAACACGTTTCTAATGAAAACCAGCGATTGATCAGATTCCTTGCCAAAGACGGCAAGGTTTACTATGGCGATGCCATTCTCCCGTATGGTGTAACAGATGTTGGCAAGGCCGTTCAAGCTCGAGTTCTCCGTGGTAGCCCATGGAGCAAGCACGAAGTTACCGATCAAGTGGAAGTAGGAGACTTTATATCGTCTTGATACTAAAGAGCGGTTGGCTCATTACTTCTAGGATGTCCAATCGCTTCTCAGCCCCCTTGCTCGTGAAGATGTCCGAACCGTCCGCTGCTTGGGCTTGAACTATGAACAGCATGCCCGCGAAACCGGCACACCAATCCCCAAGTACCCAGTCTTGTTCTTTAGACCTCTGACCTCTCTTAACGGCCCCTTTGACCCTATTCCCCTCCCACCTATTGTGCAACAGGCCGAAGGTGTAGACTATGAATGCGAACTCGTTGTCGTCATTGGCAAAGAAGCTAGGGAAGTACCTGAATCTCGGGCCTTGGAGTATGTTGCTGGATATGCCGTTGGGAACGATGTTTCGCACCGAGAATGGCAGCTGCGCCGAGGCGGAACTCAATGGGGCTTTGGGAAAGGGTTTGATGGCTGGGCTCCCTTTGGCCCTGGAATCGTCAGCTCGAAGCTCATTCAGGATCCGCAGAGGTTGAAGATTTCGACTAAAATCAATGGGCAGACGGTGCAAGAGAGTAACACTGGGGATATGATCTTTAGTGTGGCAAAGACTATTGCTTTCTTGAGCCAGGGAACGACACTGTTGCCGGGCGATTTGATCTTTACTGGAACGTGAGTACTTAACCCCAAAGTGTATTTGTAGCTTGCTGATCTGTCATAGACCCCAAGGTGTGGGTGAGGTTAGAGAGCCTCCTCTGTGGCTAAAGGATGGCGACATTGTCGAAGTTAGCTTGGAGGGTGTAGGAACTTGTGTTAACAAAGTTCAAGAAGTGAAGAGTAAATAATGAAGAACCTGGTTAGCAGTGACTGGCAGCAACAGCGCGAATAGAGTCCGAGTTACGTAAACAGCATCCAAATCACAGTGAGATCTTCACAGGGCTGACGCCTGCCTTCATTCACCCGAACACTATCTGTGAGCATGTCATAATCTGACCAACTAGACTCAGATACAGTATCGTTTTGATCTCTGACGTTCGTGACCGGTCGACTACCCTCCCTTTGACTGGCTGGCGAGAGAGCTCCACCACCTGAGACGATGACGGCTGTCACCCCAACGCAGCCATTTTACGATAATCATAAGCGAAGGGAGCTAGTCAAGGTTATCATATGTTCAAAAGGGCCGGGAAAGGGTACTGACATGCTTTTAATAGCATTATAGCAACTCCTGCGGACTTCTAGGAAGGGCGGCCATCCACAGCTGTCAGCGCTAAACATGTCTCCGGCCGTACGACTACCAGGGTCTTGTACGGACACTTTTCTTGGTCCTCGGAGACATAGATGGGAAAGTAATAATCTTGGGTTCTGACGGATACTTAACCATGAGTTTCTGCGAGGGTGTTACATATGATGGTTAGAACACTCCAGCTCATCAACATTTTAAACTCCTTGCCTACCTTTCTACCCATCATATCAAAGCCATGTCCACTGAAGCAGACCCTCAATACCTTCTTAAGGAGAGTGACCGAGAGGTCGAGCGTCTCCGGAAGCAGCATGCCTGGTTTCAGCGATGCCTTAATAATCAAATCGTCTTTGCCCCAGTAGACCTAAACAAAGAGGGACTAAAGGTTCTAGACGTTGGTTGTGCTGATGGTGAGACAGCTTACAGACTGATGTCATGCAAGCTAACGACTGACCAGGAATTCTCCTTCGTGACCTCCAGAAGCAAGTCACCCCTTCTGCTCGGTTAGTGGGAGTGGACATCATGAACAGTTTTATGCCACCTTCTCCCGAAGGAAACATCAGCTATCAGGTGTACGACGTATGCGAACCACCCTCAGGAGAACTGAGTAAAAGCTTTGACTTTACTCATGTCCGATATGTCTTGCCCGGATGCGCCAAAGTTGGCTATCAAAAGGCTGTTGACAATCTTGCCGGTAAGGACCAGGCCTTATTGACAGGGGACACACAAGTCTGATGATTGATGCAGCTACTCTGGCACCTGGAGGCTGGCTTCAAGTACAAGAAATGGACTTGGACTACAACCGCTCTGAAGTTGGCCAAGCAACCAACGACGCAAACAGAGTCTTCTCTGGACTTTTTGACCAGATAGGCCTTGGAGCCAGATTCCCAAGCAAACTAGACAAAGCATTTGAAGCCGCTGGTCTGGTGAATGTGTCGATCCAAAACGTCGATTTCCCCATGGGCAAACGACTGGGAGATGACAAGGCCGCTCAAGACTCTTGGGAGCCGTTTGCCCTTACAATCCCAAGTGTTGTTGGAACTGCCAAGTGTAAGCTCACTCCCACCAAGAATATGGTTCAATTTCTGACAGGCCACAGCGTTGGGAGCCGATATTCCTGATTCTGTCTATGACAACCTGGCAGAGAGGTTTGAGAAAGAAGTCAAGGAACAAGGCTCGCTTTGGAGGTCATTCATCATCGTCGGACAGAAGCCCGAGTAACCGTAATTATTCATCTTACACGGACAGGACAGATTTGGATCGAGCATTGCCGTTGTAAATTCGGGTCCATGTCGTCAACGTGCTGTTCTTTCTTAGCTACGTCGCCAAGCTTCCCAAGACGCACCTCGCTGTCGACTTTACTGTCCGCGGCCCCGCAGTTGTTCTCAACCACAAACCCGATAGCAAGCTTGTGATTGCCAAGTAGATCAGGACTGCATGGATCTTGGGCAGTCTCCCAAGTTTGGGTATTTGTATGGGGATTGGGCTATGAACTTTTGCTTAGTTTTTGACTTGCTTGGCGAATAATAACTTGACATGGCTTGCACCTTTATCATTTTGTTGGCCGTGTCATGTGCAGAGTTCTTGTCCGACATGCCCATCCTTTAACTACCTAAGACCTTTCCTCTCTGCCGTAAATATGCCGTGCTTTATTCCAGGCGGGTAAAAGAGCCATGAAGCCACAGCGTGATCGTATGTCCATGGGTACGGACCGCAAATCCGGTGCGGGGAAAGGCGACAATGTCTTCCTTGAAGTGGCCTACCTGATCTGCAATTACCTATTTGGCTATTCTTTCTCGTCAAGATAACCTTATTATGACTACCTCGGTGCTTAAACGTGACCCACCTGCACTTGAGCTATGGGCTTCACCTTCAGCCGTCGTTTTCACATTGGAGCAAAGTGACCGACGAAGTAGCACAGGCTTCACTTGAAACACACATCCAGTGCTTTAGGCCGAGCAATCCATTTAGCCAAGATGAACCATGTGAGCTATGAACAGCTGGCTACGCGGGGTAGGTCCCTTGGCCAAGAAAACATTTAACCGGTCCGTCGTCATTAGCTGGGTAAATGAAGTGTTCCTGAATTGTCCGCGTTGGAGAACGGAAGCTCCTCCATCAGTCCCAATCCGGTAATTCAATGCAACTTCCGCACCCCCCCTTCTGATACCGGCAGATCGATCAGACCTTGGAATACAACATAAATGCCCTGATTCTATGATTGCGTCTTCACTAGCCTATTTTACTATATATATATAGGTATCTGACCTCCACATCTCATATTCCCGGACCTCATCACTGTCTCATCATCAATTTACACCTTTACCATGCATTCATTTTTCAAGGCAGCTCTCTTGACCCTGGCCCTTGCCAGCCAGGCCCTCGCCAGACCAGCTCGGTGAGTCACATGTACGCAAGGCCAATCATCATCCTAACAAGCAGTTCTTTACAGGGCCGAAGGTCTCGATAGTGCCATAAAGGCCAAAGGAAAGCAACATGTCGGAACGGCCCTCACTCTCGGCAGCGACTCCCGCACGGAGGACATCATCAAGGGTCCATCAGAGTTTGGTGCCATCACTCCCGAGAATGCCATGAAGTGGCAATCCGTCCAGCCAAGGCGTGGGGAGTTTACGTTTAGCTCTGCTGATCAACACGCCAATTTCGCTGTCAATAACAACAAGGAGCTTCGTTGCCATACTCTTGTCTGGCATAGTCAGCTTGCTCCTTGGGTTGAGGCTGGTAACTTTGATAACCAGACTTTGGTCAAGATTATGGAGGATCATATCAATGCTGTTGCTGGCAGGTACAAGGGAAAATGCACACACTGGGATGTTGTCAACGAGGGTAAGTCATGTCATCCAGCCGATATGTCTTGTGCTCACTTTGAATAGCTCTCAATGAGGACGGTAGCTACCGTCAGACCGTCTGGTACAAGACCATCGGAGAAGCATACATTCCCATGGCCTTCCGCCTCGCTGCCAAGGCGGATCCTAACGCTAAGCTGTGGTACAACGACTACAACCTCGAGTATAACAACGCCAAGACAGCCGGAGCAGCACGAATTGTCAAGCTTGTCCAATCCTACGGTGTCAAGATTGACGGCGTTGGTCTGCAGGGACATCTCGTTGTGGAGCCCACTCCAACTCAACCAACCATCACACCCACACGCGAGACCCTCGAAGGAGCTTTGAGAAAGTTTACTGATCTTGGTGTTTTTGTTGAGTATACCGAGGTTGACATTCGCATGAAGACGCCTGCCACTCCGGAAAAGCTTGAGGCGCAGTCAAAGGCTTACCAGCGAGTTGTGGAGTCGTGCATGGCCGTCCAGAAGTGCATCGGCATCACACTTTGGGTAGGAAGCTCTCCAGAATAATTCCAAAAGTTGACATACTGACCTCGAGTAGGGTGTTTCGGATAAGTATTCGTGGATTCCCAGTACGTTCCAGGGTGAGGGTGCTGCTCTAGTTTGGGATGAGGAATTCCAGAAGAAGCCTGCCTATAATGGTATTTTGAGTGCCATCAAGGCAGCAAAGTCCAAGTGGTGGTACTGATGGTACTGGGATCATGATGAATTTTGAAGTTGTTATGTGAATTGGTGCGTCTCTTGTTGAAGAAGAGACCACGTATGGTTACCAGGGGGAGCAAAAACTACGAAACTTACCCAGAATACCGTCTACTTGCCACAAGTTGACCACATGAAATTCAAGGCGACTAATTCTACAACGGTAGTACTTATAAACTCAACATCATATTGACTTGAAGTCTATGAGGAGCATCACGTTGAGTAACACGCCTGATGATCCCTCTCTCTCGGGTAGGCGACACTCTTCCCAAGTGGTATCCAAGTGGACTCCTCAAGCCCAAAGTAGTATTCCAGTGCTCCTTCGGATTCCTCTTTTCGCTTCAAAAAAACAAGGGGAACCCCAGTCCATTCCCAAGGGCCATCTCCCCTTGCAATGAGTCAGCCCTAACTCCTTGATTCGGGCCGCGTTGCTCTCCCGGGTGGACATTCATGCACTAGAGTTTATCTCAACCCCCTGATTTTCCTTCAGCCTTGCCAAAATGAAATTCTGCAAGCGATAGGTCGTTTAAAAAGAAGTATGATTAAATATCTATTACCGCGGAATGCTTGGACTATGCTACGTAGTTTGCTTCCATCCATCCACCGTCCACATACCATTCCTGTTTCGTCACAAATTTGCTCTCGTCACCCAGTAGAAAGGCGATTGTGGCGGCAATCTCCTCTGGCTTGGAGTATCGCTTGATGATGGATGTAAGATGATCGCCCTCGGTCATGGTCCATGTACCAGCGCCGTTGGGAAGGTGGAGAGGCTGGCGGATCATGTCCGTATCGATACATCCCCTGATACAGCGGTTAGAAAACAAAGCAAAAGAGGGATCAACGCTACTTACGGGCACAGGAGGTTAACTCGGATGGGGTTCTTGGGGTATTTGGCTCCACCCTCGTATGCGGCAACTTGGCTGAGACCACGGATGGCGTTCTTGCTGGCTGCGTACGCTCCCATATTCCCCGAGGCGTACTTGACCTGTTGACTGCCACAGTTGACGATGCTGCCACCTGGCTTCATGTTCTTCATCTCGTATTTGATACTGTTAAAGGTACCAATCACATTGACGTCAAGCATCTCCTTGAGTTCCTCAAGGTCGAGATCCTCAATAGGATGGATGCTCTTGTTCATCCTCGCTTTCCAACCGTCAGTAGTAGATCAACCATACACGTCAAACAACTCACCCGCTACATTAGCAGCACCATCCAACTCTCCCCATTTCTCAACCGTCGCATTGATCCAATTCTCCACGTCCGTGGGGTTGGTGACGTTGACAGGAAAACTGATGACCCTGTCCTCAACATCAGGGATATCCCTCTTAATCTCAGCAACCGCCTTGTTCAAATTCTCTTCCGAAGTCGCGGCCATGGAAACCTTGGCACCCCGAACAAGCAGATAGCGGGTGAGAGCCAGGCCAGTTCCCCGGCTAGCGCCAGTAACGGCGATGACCTTGTCCTTGAAAGGGTACTGTTCTGCCATTTTGAGAAGGGGGGGCGAAATAAATTTAGAGTTGGGGAAATGTGTGTCTGAGATGATGCATAGAGTGCTAGGGAGTTTGTGATAGATTTATATCCACGTTTTGCGGCACGGACGAATGGTTGCTCCCTTGATCAACCTTGTGGTGCCATGGGGATTCAGGGGAATCGAAACACCGCATGATACCCTCACATTTCCAGCCAGCTACCAAGTAAGGCAAATTCCTTGTCCGCAGACCCAGAATGAGGAGCCATATCCTTGCCAACTTGACTAATGACCTCTCTGGGCGAGGGTCCACCACGAATCGCGGGTTTACTCTTCCCCCTCGGAGCGCACCCACGACGCTGGTCAAGATCATCGTGTCGCGTTCCATCGCTTAATGGACCTGCAGAGAAGATCGTTTCACCAAATCTTGGCCTTGCCTTGGTCTCGGGTCATGATCTCGGGTTGTGAAAATCTCCACCGGTAAGAAAATTGTCAAGTCGCATTGCATTTTGGCCGAGTGCAAAAAGGACGCAGCAGGGGAAAAAGAATGCAGCAATGTTTAATGATCCATGTGACTGCTCGGAAGAGAAAAAAGATTCTTGTCTAATGCTGGGTTTATTGCAGTACATATTGTGTTGGTTCTAAGTTGTATGCATGCTCGTAACGTTTCTTTTCTTTTAAAGTGAAAAAATCATGGCGAGATACTGGCATTAGCGCTTGCGGGAGGCAACGGTTTTCCCTCTCTGCTCGGTCCGAACCGTGATTATCTCGGGGTTTCCGCTGATAACGGAATTGCTTCCAGCCAGTTGAAGCTTGTAGATGGCTGGGTTGTGGGGATATCTTGGCATGGATAAGAATGTTTTGCTTTTCCTACAACGTCAGATAACCATTTCTCGCGTTTCTTCTTTTTAAGAAAGAAAAATTCTCGGGCGGAGGGCAAAAGGCCCTCACAGGAAATGGGGTCGCGAGTCTAGCGAATAGTTGTGTTGTGACAACAGCGCTAGACAACGAGGCATAAAGAAATTCACTAAAAAGAAAAAAGTGACATATCGTGAATGATCACAGTGGTCGAGAACAAGTATAGGCGGAATAATAATGACCAACCTCGTATTAGACACTTGTAGTGCGAATCGGTCGGTTATGAAGTTATGATCGCCTCCCAAGAACCATCCTTTTGGAAAACCCTGCTGGAGCCGAGTTTGCGAGGAGCTGTCTGTCAGATTTATGACTGAAACTTGCTGGGTGAAGCTCGCTCGGTAATAGACCAATGAATATGGCCACATATTCCCGGTCTAGCCCCTGCTTATTGTGGACAAGACTCGCATACCCTGCTTGACAGACGATTCGGGCGAGATCGGCAAACCGTCAGTAGGGGAATTCCCCGAAATCAGTTCACATTGAGAAAAGCCCAGGCCTCAAAAGAGTATCTTCAAACGAAAGGAATCCCATCTCGTCGGGCTCGCTGCAAGGGGTAAACCATGGTGCAGGTAAACAACAATTGGAATCCTCCCTCATGCTTGCACCCCTGTTAATGTGGACCGCAGTCATGCAACTGGTAAGCCATTTGTAATGACAAAAGAAAACATGATTTCTTCAAAATGGCCAAAAGGAAGAGATCTGCTTCAACGTGCCAAGAAACAAGCCCCTGAAAACCGTTGCAGCCAAGAGGACCATCAGTCTCAGCTCTCCATTCTAGTTTCCACAGCTTGACCACCGTGGATATCACCATCCTACGTGGCCGTTGGTCAGCATCAACATTGGATACTATAGAAAAAGAAAAATAAATTGACTGCAACACTCGAGATGAAATGATCTTGAGAAGCCGAGGTTACATGCTGTCTGGAGAGCAACGAAGCTACTCATCTGCCGGCAGTTGAGAAAAAACTGGATGATTATGCCCAAGGTGGCGAATCCTGCGGAACCTGGTTTTATTCCCCCAAGTCCTGGTGCCTGCGTCGGAGAATGTCTTGTAGATGTAAGAACATCCTTGACACTGGGTCAGGGTGGAGTGAGGAACCAAAAGTAAAGAAAAAGCTCCTGACCTGTCTTTTTTACCCTCCTGTGAAAAGAGACATCTACATGCAGATCCTGCTCTGCTGAAATTCTTTATTAGAAGGGGTGGCAGGTAATCCATGAAATGTATGTTTTGTCAGGTGAAGTGAAAACGAAGGCCCCCGAGTCGCCCCAACGAACCTCATCCCACGACAATACGAGTCTGATAAGCTTACTGTGAGCGTTCAACACAATGTCTGATACGGTCTACATGATGCCTCCGCCTGATGGCGAGGACAGGTGGGCTGCTGGATCCATGGCGCCGGCCCAGGTGGTCATTGGCGCTGTCTTGTTCGCTTTCGGGTCTGTTATTTACGGGTTGCGAATCTATACACGAGTTGGGATCATGAATAACGCATTGCGTCTGGATGATTGTGAGTTGCATCCCATCATTCGATATGGTACTCGTCGCTGACTTTAGGTGTAGACCTCACTGGCGCAGCCTTGTTCTCGTGTTGGATGTTCTATGCCTGTACCATGGGGAGTAAGTATTAGATCATGTCGACTTGATGGTGGAGTACTCACCATACATAGTGGTTGCCCAAGGTGGCTGTGGTATCAACTTCTGGCAAGTCTCACAAGCCAAGTACCAGATCTTGCTCAAGGTACGTTCTCACACATGCACGATATCATCACGGCCTCCTAACACTACCCAGTGGACCATCCCCGTCAACATCTTCTACATGCTTTCTTCAGACTTGGCCAAGATCTCATTGCTCTTCTTCTACCTCCGCCTCTGCCCCGAGAGAGTCTTCCGCAGAATCGTACAAGTCCTTGCTGGTCTCTTCGTCACATATGCCGTCGTCTACGCCATGATCAGTCTCTTTGGCTGTCAACCCATCAATGCCTCTTGGGACCTTGTCGCCATGGCTACGGGCAAGTGTGTTGACAAGTTTGGCTTCTTCTTGGCCGCGTCGGTTGCCAACGTTGTGATGGATCTCGTCATCTTGCTTCTTCCTCTGCGGATCGTAATTCCCCTTCAGATTCCTCGACGCCAAAAGTTGTCGTTGCTGCTTTTGTTTACGACTGGTGGATTGTGAGTACAGACTTGAAATCCATTCTTGAGCCATGCTAACGGTTAAAGCGTCATTATTGTTGCTATCTACAACTGCGTTCTCACGATCAAGCTCTTCAGCAGCCTCAACTACACCTGGGGTCTGGCATATGAACTGTGCTGGATGTACGCAGAGCTCACTGGCTGTATCATCTGTGCTTCCGCCAGCTCATTGAAGCCATTCTTCAAGAAGTGCATCCCTGGAATCTTCAGTTCTCTTGGCGCAAGCTACGGTGGCCCGTCTCACAACACAACAAAAGGATCTCATGTCATCAGGAGCAGACGCCAGCTCAGCCGCAGACAATCTGATGCCATCGAACTCGAGTCTGGAGACGACTCAGAGTCTGGGAGAAAGATTGGAGATGATGATGAAGCCAAGCTTTGGCCTCGGCCTACTGCAGAAGATGGTGGTCATACCGTTCAGGTTTCTGCGCCGAGGCAACCATTCCCTACTTCTTACAACCCCAAGGTGCGGACTCACTCTTATTCTCAGGAGGACGCGGCCAAGGGGATCAACATTGTTTCCACTACGGAAATCCAGTACAGCCCGAGGCAGTAGATCATTTCATAGAGTATTTCATAGAGTAGATATCACCTTTAATAGAGCCAACGATCCACGCGCACGTACTTTCTTCTGCTTACTCCATCATCAATCATCTCATTCTTTTCCTAGTTTCTAGCTGTGGATTCTGTGCTGTAATGACTCCCCCTTCTCCTCCTCATGGTCGGTTCACAGTCCATTCCAGTAAAATGTTTCCGACAAGACAAAGTTCGCCCGCATGATTTCATCGTGCGGGTTTGAACTAGCAGCAATTATGACCACGTATTCTCCTGCTTCAGCCTTCCACTTGCACGCTTCCTGTGACCAAAAAGACAAAGAGTACTTGTCAAGCGTAAGGCTGACCGTCTTCGTCTCATCAACAACCAGGTACACTTTAGCAAACGCCTTGAGCTCCCTGACGGGTCGCTGAACGGAACTCTCGGGATCATGGATGTAAACCTGGATAACCTCTGAACCAGGGTAGGGACCCTTGTTGGTGACGTCAACCGAGATTTGCATTTTGTGATCGACAACCGAGGCGAAATCATGAGGCACTTCAAGTTTCGAGTATTCGAATTTCGAGTACGAAAGGCCGTGGCCAAAGTAGAAGAGAGGCTCTCTGTCAACCATCTCATAGTATCGATGGCCAATAAAGACACCTTCACCGTACACGATATCGTAGTCAGCCTTGGAGAAGGTGAGATAGGCTGGCGTGTGTTTTATGGACTTGGGAAAGGTCAAGGAAAGTCTGCCTGAGGGGTTGACTTTGCCGAAAAGCACGTCGGCAAGGCCGTGGCCGGTCTCTTGGCCCCCGAACCAAGCGTGCAGTAGAGTTGATGCTTGTGACTCCCATGGCATCTCGATAGGACATCCGGACTGCGTGACTATTATCTGGGGCTGTGTTAATTCTTGTTTCGGAGTAATAATAGGGTGTACTTACTGCGTTCTTGTTGGCACTCAGCACCTCCTGAATCAATTCATCCACACGGCCAGGAAGTCTCAGGTTCTTGCGATCACTTCCTTCATACTCATAGTCTGAGGATAGACCCGTGATCACGATCGGAATGTCGACCTTTCTAGCGAGCTCTGCTGCATCCTTGATACTCTGATCCTCATCAAGAAGTTCATAACCTCCCACTCGTCCAGTAAGGGTCAAAGCCGTGCCAACGCCACCGGCAAGATTTTCGTTCACCTGAAGAACCTCAAGTTCAAGAACTTGTCCTTTAGTCACTTCAATGTCGTGGAACCTCTCCATGGAAAGGCGATTGAAGCAGGCAGTTGAGTCAGTTTTGGGAGGTTGGCTCGTCCACAGGTCGATGACTTCTTGTCCATCGATCTTGAGCTTACCCTTTCCAGACGTGCTGAAACCAAAGCGGAAGAGGCCCGAAGTTTCAACAGTGTAGCGAGCCCGGGCCCTGACAAAGTATTTCGTTGGGATAGACTTGTGCAGGCTCTCGGGGACATCGATCAGCTGCTTCTCAGCAACCACCGACACAACTGCCTGGGTATCGAGGTGATCATCTGGATTCTCGCCAAAGATTTCTACATCCCAGCCCTCTACTCCAGACGAAGTGGCGAGGCCTTTAAGGAGGGGACTGAACCTGAATGCTGGAAAGGAGTCAGTACAAGCATTCTGTAAAAGTCGGATCTTTCACAAACTTACAATGACAACCTGCTGCGTATGACACTTGATCAGTGCCGACCACTTCGACGATGGCATCGTAAGGGGTCACCGAATAATATGGTTCAACTTCAGCGCTGCCACCCCCGCAAAGTGCAGGGTTCTTGACATGATCTCCAATTAATCCAATTTTCACCTTGTCAGCGTTTTTGATCGGAAGCTGCTGCTTCTCGTTCTTCAGCAAAACAATGCCCTCCGCAACGAGTTGTCGAATCAGAGCTCTCTGCTCTGGAGTGTTGGAAGGAGGAGAGTCATTGTGTGACTCGCCCCCTCTGACCTTGTTGATCAGATTCAGCACATTCCTCACAGACTCATCTACTGTTCCCTGAGAGACTTTTCTGCAGTTGACAGCGATGCTCAAGCGTTTGCCTCGCCAGTCGGTAGGGCCGGGCATTTCCAGGTCCAAGCCCGCGTTGATAGCTTCCGATGTGCTATATGTTCCGAACCAATCGCTCATAACAAGACCCTTGAAACCCCATTCATCTCGCAGGATCTGCTTCAAAAGAAGAGGGTCTTCGCTGACATGAATGCCGTTGATCTTGTTGTACGCAGTCATGATCGTCCAAGGATCCGAGTCTCGAAGAGCAAGTTGGAATGGCAACATGTGGACCTCCCGCAAGGTGCGTTGAGTCATGGATACGTTATCTTCGATGCTGTTATCAGATTGATCATGAGCGGCATAGTGTTTAACACTAGTTGCGACGCCACGTTCTTGAACACCATTGATGTATCGCGAACCCAGGATACCACTAAGAAAAGGATCTTCTCCAAAGGCTTCAAAGCCGCGGCCTATCAAGGGAGAGCGCTGGAGACAGATTGTAGGTGCCAGAAGAACGTCGACGCCTCTAGCCTTTGCTTCGTCACCCAGAAGTCTTCCGACTTTGTGAAGCAGTTCTGCATTGAATGTGGCGCCCATGGCCGTTGCAGACGGAAGCATCGGGCTCGGAAGCTGAACCATTAGCAACATATTCCAACTCGACTGTCTACAAAAGGCATGACTTGGCACCTACCCGAGTAAAAGACCGCCGACCACGGATTCCATGAGGTCCGTCGGATGTCTGTCCGTCGGGTTAGCCAGGTCTTTCGCTGCGCTGGCATTTCAAGTCTTACAATAAGAGCAGGGATACCATGCCCGGGTAGACCGGTCATTCGAAAGGAGCCCTGGCCGGCGAGAAGCTCAACCTTTTCATCCAGCGTGAGCTGGTTGAGCAAAGTTTCGACGTCTAATAGAGCTGCGGACATGGTGATTGTAAAGATGATAGAGAATGGTTACTGTAGAATGTCAGATAGAAAGAGCGAGCAGTTTGTAAATGTTGATACTCCTCAGCGGTTAAATGCAGTTGGTCGCTTTAACCGTCGGCAACTCGGCCCTGCTCCCTGGCTACGTACAGTAGTGAGCAAGCGCTGCGACCTCTTGGCTAGGCGGTCAGCTCTGGATGTCCAAATTGGGCAGGGATCGGAGAGTCATGACAATTGAAATGGCCGAGTTCTCGGCTAACTAGACATTTCACTAAACTCAAGGGCAAGTCAAGGTTGTTGCACAGTGCGGACAATGAGGTACAGAACTTCAGGGTTTGTTACTCTCAAGACTCTGCTCGTAATAACTGTTGAAAAGTCGGGCGTCGACTACCTATCATCAATGGTCTTTTTGCGGACCACTTGAATGCCCCAAAGAGACGGGGCCGCCCCTAGGTAGGTGTTGACGGGTTGAATCTGATACTGATTACTGGGCCCCGGCTTGAAGCTGGCCCTCTTAAAAGAAGGAGTTACACCATTGACAACAGCCATGTGGAACATTACTATCATCACCATCCTTGGTCCCGAGAGTAACAGATACGATCTCCCAAACTAAAGGCTCTGTCTATCGTCTGCCTTGTGCCCAGTTCCGATCCGCGATGTCGGATATCCCGGCTTCAACTATAATAAAGAAGACATTTCCCACACATCATAGTATCATATCTTAATGCTAACACAGTGGCCGGGAACAAGTAGCTTCTCCGAGCCGGTCTATAATGAAATGGCGGGCTTTCTATCGGTATGCCGGCAAAGAAGTACCATCCGAGGAACGCATCGGCGAAAAAGCTGATCCGCCGAATCTTAAGGAAACTAGCCCGAAATTCACTCATATCAAGTCCCCAGAAGATTCGAGCTGGGAGGGTCAGTTGTTCACACATCTACTCTTCTCAGTGGCATTCCAAATATTCAACAACAATACCTACACTTCATCATGTCCTCAAACGGAGACGCCGTCATCCTTCCTGCTGGAAGCGCCAAAGGCCTCGCCAACTACCCCCACGGACGCCTCATCTCTTCAGTCGGCTCCCGAACAATATACATCTCGGGCACATCCTCCAGACTTGCAGACGGATCAATTGAGGGTTTTGAAACAAACAGCGACGGCACTCCATCTTTCGACGTTGGAAAGCAGACAGCGGCTATTCTTCGCAATATGGACGCCATTGTCAAGCAGGCTACTGATGGAAAAGGCGATTTGCGCAACATGGTCGACGTCACGGTTTTTCTTACGGATATGGAATATTATGCTGGGATGAATAAGGTGTGGAATGAGTTTTGGCCGAATTACGAGGATGCACCTGCGAGGACGACGATTGCGGTCAAGGCTTTGCCGAGCCCCAAGCTGGTTGTTGAGATGAAGGCCACAGCTGTGGTGTAGTTACAGTATCTATCGACAGGTTGAAAGTAATGGAAAATGGACTAATCACCTAATTTCGACTGCTTTCAGTAGCCGTAGTGCTGTGATGCTTGAATCCTCTTCCATTGTTCGGCCTCCTGGCGACTGTTGCCGAATCCCGGCTAACGATCACAACGTGCCGGATGGTACTGCTGATTTACAGAAGGTAGTTCGGCGAGGCAACTCTGAAGGAACGGGACAACATGGTTGAGAGAGCGAAGCGCATGCCGTGTATGGCCAGCCGAAGCAAGGATACTACGATTGGAAGGCAGGCCGTGACGCCCATCGTTGAGTAGAGTCAGGAAATGGAGAGATGATCAAATTGACCAACAAAAGTCAGGCTAAGCTTCAAAAGAGTCAGAAAATGTAATATTCTATAACGTATATGATAAGCG
>JABCKD010000915.1:0-34511 GCA_013186415.1 Fusarium sp. NRRL 66088 | reverse complement strand
AGTATATATACTCTATCCTCGTCATCTTACTCCTGGTCAACTCTTGATATCTTGGACTTAGTCGGCTCCTTCGTCCCAAGAATAAGGTTGCATCGAGCGTATATTCGTCCCAGATTGGTATAGTCTCAGATGATCTCTTTGTTCGGCTACGGATATAGTCATCGTTTAGCGCTGACTTTGCGGGGGCGGAATGGATATTGCAAGGATATTAGTCAAACGGGGCCATGTCAAGACGGAGTGCAAACTGACTCTACTGTTACACGATAGTTCAAATGTCGACTAAAACTTGGCCATAGTGGTAGAGGTCATGAACGATAGACCTAGGACAAATCTTCCTGCCAACAGACATGATACCTGAGCGTACATCTTGTCCTTACCGTCTTTGTTCAACTGGAATGTTTTAAAAGCAAATCACTATACACAGAAGTCACTCCCTCGCACTAACACAGGCAAACAAAGAAAAAAGTTACTTGCAAGGGTGCACTTAAGTTCCCACCATTCCTTCATCCTTATACCCATCATACTAAGAACGGGGCAAATCTCACCTTTGTGGCGTGTCCTTGTCCTCTCAAAACCCTCCCATCCATGCATTACCGAAAATCTCCAAACCATCTGTGGATAGGAAAAAACAATGCCAACGCAAATCGTCGACGACGACCAACAGCCAGCTGCTGCTCGGAGCCGGAAGCAGCATACCCGTAGCCGTACAGGATGTCTTACCTGCAGGAAGCGCCACAGGCGATGTGACGAACGTCGCCCCGTCTGGTTAGTCCCCATCTTTCCTCTTCGGGACGAATAGACGCCATCACCGACTCTCTGTGCGACCCAACACACACGCGGCCTGACTGACGAATGACTATCGCAGTGAGAACTGTGACACGGCAGGCAGGCAGTGCGAGTATACCCTGCCATGCCTTCCTCTTAGGGAGCGTAGAAAGGCCAACCTACCCGGGGAGCAGCAGCCTTGGGCTCCGGCAGCGGCAGCCGGGTTGGAGGTGGTACCCTTGCCCCGCCCGTCCCAACCTGTTGGACCGTGTCTGTCCCAACAGCCGATCGGTATGCCGTTCAAGTCGAATGAGCTCTTCCGTTACTGTGAGTGGTTATCCATCCAATGACGTTTGCAGACAGTAGCTCTGACCAACGAGCAGTCTACGAACTTGAGGACCCTGTCGATATCACCCCTCGAGATAAACGCCAAGGATTGTGAGGCAAAATCCTCCTCCACTTGACTCTCGTTTGGTTACTAATCGACCAGGCTGAAATCTGTTATGCAGAGTCCTGATGCGCTCCGCAACACAATGCTAATTGCTGGCCTCCACTATGGATGGAAAGCTGGTCGTCTGCAGATATTCGAGTCCACGTTGCTGTTCCACAAGATCGAGACTATGCGATTGGTCAATTGGCTTCTTGTGCAATCGGAACCAACAGCGTATCATTTGTGTATTAGACACATTGCTACCTTGTGTTTGACCGAGGTGAGTTCTTGCGTTGTGCCACGATGAAAGGTGTTGACAATGATAGTGCGCCTTTGGCAATGTTTTGGTAGCAGAAACTCATCTCAATGGCCTCATGAGATACATGGACTTTCACAAACCCCCAGACTCACCTTATGCAGATGACGAAAGCGTGGAAGAGGAACTCGCAAACCGATACGTCATCCTGTACGTGCTCTCCGTGACTGTATATATCACGTCTAACCAGAGTGTAGCACCTACAACTTTATTTACGGCTTCAAAAGCCGTCTCCGAGACATTCTCCACGAAGATGATCGAGTCCCTCCCGACACAAAGCCTGATCCCAAGAGACCCGACCCCGACACGGTCCAGGAGCTCATGCATTCGTGGCACCAGGATGAGTTCCGAGGTCTGGACATCAGACTCAAGGCCATGAAGATGATTCCCTATTTCTTCAACCAACTGCCTCCAGATACCAAGCTCTGGGACATTGACGGCACACCCATGTTGGAATGCTTGACAAGGATAACTGAAACGTCTGGTTTCAAGCGGAACTCTGCTCGTGAAGCTATTCAGCAGAACATGTGGCTTGAAGGTGCCGTCACCAGACTTCTACTTGCCTTGGTAGGATGTCACATCGAGTCTCTGTCTGGCGATGTACCCGGAAACCGGAAGAAGAAGGGTGGATCACCACTGGTCACTTCATGGTCAGGCATGTGTTCAGCCTCTGGCCTCTACCTCCACGCTGTTCTCGGAATCTGGAATGCTGGAGAACTCATCGAGTCACGAATGCACAGACGAGTTTTGTATCTCGTCAAGCAAGACCTGGAACGATACCGACCCCGCAAGAAGGATCGAAGGTCTTCGGATCTGTGGCTATGGAAGGCTTACGTGTGTGCATTCAGTTTGGCAAGACACTTGCACACAGGTGACGACCAGGGTATTTTGTTTCCACTGCAAAGACTGTTTGGTGGATTAATTCAAGAGTGGAGTTTCATGTTGAAGGTCGCCGAGTGGACAGAGGCAAGGGAGGCGTTGTCCAGGATTGTATGGCCCGAGTCTTTTTACTTGGAGGATGTGTGTCGGTCGCTTTGGTATGACAGTATTTTGTCTGATTGAGATCAGGGCATGGTTTTGTTTTGTGGAAGGCCTGGTTGTTAGGCGAAGAACAGGCTTTGTGTTTACGTCTTGACACTATGATCACTCACTCCTCTGGTTTGTTTTTGGCAGGGATATCCTTGAATGCTTCTTATTGGTAGGAAAAGTATTCAAGTACTAAAATCAAATTCGGAGCCTAAAGAGGTTCCAGGATTGCCGCCGCGTCTTGCTGTTTGAGATTGCAAGACCGCCTCGTCCTTCTCTTAGCTCAGTCAAGTTCGTCCTACCCAAATTTAAAGAAGAATCTAAACTCTTTCATTATGTTGCGGTGAGCGTTTTACGAGGTGTTGATATTGCTATCAATTATCGTCAAGACCCTTCCTTGGAGGGAGAAGAGCACGAGGGGAAAACAGTCCACTCAACTTGAGGCTGAAGAAAAGACATTTGGCCTTCTCCTGATCCTGTTTTGTTAGTAGGAATCATCTATTGTCAGTGAGGGCACCATTTCAGATTTATTCAGTCAGTCACTACAGGTCACATTGCATTTTCAGAGCCCGTTATTATTAAGACATTTTATTAAGGGGTCTAATAACCCATGTCTATCTATCTAATTGATCTACCAAAGCCCTAGCAGGCGGAGATCTGTTGCAGAAGTCTTTACAGGTTAAAAAACCCGGACATCAATTTTTTCTTGTTTCGCAAAAGTCTTACAGACTTTGCCTGGACATCAGATTTTCCGTGCCAAGGTCTCAGGTGCCGCTGGACCAATTCCCCTAGTGATTGCTTTTTTTGGGTTTTGCTAATTTTCCTTCTTTTTTTTTGTTTTTCTGTTTTTTGTTATGTGTGTGTGTGTGTGTGTGTGTCATAAGTGACCTTTGTCTAACTCATGACGGTTGGTGGTGAGTGGAAACCGTAGTCTCCGAGGGGCGTGGTGACTCAGTCTAAAGAACTTACTGGGGACCAATAATGTACTGGCGCATACCAGAGTTCTTGGCCTTGCCAAGTGTCTTGATGGCAAGACCCTCCTTGATGGTGATCTCGTGAATCTCGTCCTCGCCTCGCTTCCAAGATGGGAACATCTTGTAAGTCTGACCAGAAGAGATCTTGTAATTAGCGAACTTGGTACAAACCATGTCCTTCAGGGAGGTGACCTTGAAGAAGTGCATGGACTTGTCCATGTTGGACTCGTAAGACCAGGCAGACTTAGCATCAGCCTCGATCCCGGCATGTTCCTGGATCCCCTCCAAATAGCGGACGAAGAAAGCATCGTACTCCTCCGTCTGGTAAGACGACTGGGCGCTGTGGCACTCAGTAGCTGAAGGAGCGTCCTGTCCAACAATCAGTCGATCAGAACCCACTAGGTGGCGACGAAATTCTGCGCAGCGGTCAACGCACATCTCGTCGGGAGCGTTGTAGAAAATGCTTCCAAGGGACAGGAAAAGTCGACCCTGGGGGATCTGGCTGAAGTACTTGTCTCCCTGCTCAAACGAGCCCCAGAGACCAACACACTTGATTCCAGGAAAGACCTTCTTCACATTGTCAATGTGACGAGCAAGAGAAGTATCGGATAGATCCAATGGCACATAAGTGCAAGTCTTCCCCTGCGAGATAAACTCTCGAACATAGGGAGCGAACTTGAAAGAGTCCGCGGCGCCCATGTCGATGATGAAGGACCCGGAAGGAAGCTGGCTGACAACTTCCTTGGCGGTAGACTCGATGATATTCATCTCGTCGGAGGTCTGATAGGAACGGTTAGCAATAGCGCACCAGCGTTCCATGCCCTTGATGTAGGCGAGTTCCTTGGGGAACCAAGCGGTTCCCGCCATGGCAGCAGGTAGATGACTGGCAAAGGCCGTGTCAAGCTTGCTACCGCCAATGTCAATGACTTGGCGGTCAGCGGGAGACCAAGAAGAAGACATGTTGTCGTCGGCGTGGAAAGAAAGCTGATGTTGAGTGGTGAAAGTCGTGGTGGTGGTGGTTGTTGTGGTGTTGCTTGCTTTCGTAGCCGTGAGAGTGTGGTTGTGTGTGTGGATGACGAGAAAAGAAAGTTTGGCCTTTAGACGACCATATTCCCCTTTTATAGTTATTAGAAATGATTCACCGTGATGCCAGAGATACAATCTTGTTCCTGAGAACATGATGCATCCCAACTGTTCCATGATGCTTAGAGCGGTTCCAGTATGTTGAGTAAGAGTTCTGTAGTTGATCAGGATCTGTCAGGAGCAATTCATATATTCAGAATTGGTGTAGATTATACCATTGAGTTCAAGTTTGATTGGCTGATGAACATTTGTTTGAACATCTCCGTGGTAGCTGGGTTGGCAGAACGGGCAGGATCAGCCAATGAAGAGAGCATGCGCCCGAACACAACCCTTGAACAGATAGGGACGGTTTGGATCATGCAACTGGATACTGTCTGGGCGTCGCCTAGAGATACGTGAATGTAATTGGTTGAATTAGCTGGAGAGTGAACTGGCATTGAACATGCGAGCCTTGTCGTGTGTGGGTGCCAGGACGTGGTGGTATCATTACCAAACCTAATCATAGATGCTGGGCACTTCAAGATTTCGACTAGGACTTTACGGAACAATTTTAATCTAGCCAGAACATAGATCAAACTGCGATAACATACGAATAAGGTGTGCGAGGGGTTATCTGGCATCAAGTTCAACATCAATAGTGTGTTGTAAGCTACCCCGTTCACCGCCGTATCTAACATCCTGTGTCCTCATAAAAAGTCAGCCTTGATTATAGATTAATATTAATTTTATTATCGCAAATCAGCATGAGCCTATTAAACGGATATCGACTTCCCCTGATGGCGAACCTTGGAGATCATCAACTTGGGTATTTTGTCCTCTTAACGATGATTGACCAGGCTCATTTATGTGTAAATAATAATAATAATACTAACTTGAGAGTATTTCCCTCAATGGAGCCGCTGTTTTTTCAATGTCCTTTGCTGTTTGTAATGTGATCCCTTGGACAACATAATTCGAGGAAGAGCTATCTAGAGAAGAACCACAGAAGGCCAAACTACCTCGGCAGGCAAAATGTTTACCGATGAAATTTCCCGTCTCCTCTCTTCATCGTTGAGGCAGCTCAATGCAACTGCCGTACTCGCAAAATGGTTGCCGCTTTCAGTGCGACGTTGAACAACGAAGCTGGCAGGCATGGCGCCCGAAGAGGAGCCACAGAATTCTCCTTGGCGATAAAGAAACCTGACCTGTGGCACCCATGAAAGGCTGGTCGCATAATCACTGCATTGACCAGCGCCTTTGTCATTCTTTGCGTAGCTCAGACCTGCACGAGGACAGTTCGTGGACTTTGATCAGGGTCCCCCAGGATGCTCTAACTTGACCCTGAAAAGTTGATGCCCGGACTCCAGACGCGTCTCTTACTGCCTAACGGATCCCTAGCATTGTGTTGGCCAACCGTATTGTACAGATGTCTCAGATCGTGCATATTCCGTCCCGACCCCTCATCTCGTACCCAAATCTTACATGTCGGGTGAATGTTCCTCAAGATCTTCAAGGGTTCCTGTGCTGTCTGGGGTCTATAGATGACCACGTTCTACAGCATACGTGAGATGTGACAACAGGAGCCAACATACAGAGGCACCCGACATATGCTATTTGCCATTGCGAGAGTTGAGGAGTCGGGAAATCGTTACTGGGACAAAATGACTGTCTCACTTGGGCGCAAAGCTCCTTGTCTTGATTCGCTGGAAGTGCATCGATGTGGAAGATGGCATGTGCCTCAATTTGCGACAGACCGAGTCACTTGCTGACTTGGGTAGGTAGGTACCCTCGTTGGCTCGCACAAGCAAAGAGGGGGGATTTCAGGCTACGTAGTTTGTTCACCATCGCCAGAACTGGGGACATACCATGATTCTCGGCGGAGCTAAAGGGCCAACAGTCCATAGCGCTTTGAACTGAAGTAAGATATCCAGGGTCTGTTCTTCGCTGCGATAGTGGAGCTGTTGCAGTCTCTATGCACTTGCAGATCAACACCGACTCATCCAAACAGACTGTCACATGGGATGTGCAGCCATAAACGAGTACGAGCCGGGACCATGGTTCTCATGCCCCATATGTACGACGTGACCGAGGGAATTTGTGTGACCTCGGATGGAAGATCTGAGTGTACGTGATATGGAAGGAGGAGCATCCGGCATGAGAGGCGGGGGTGAAATATGCATGAAGCTGTGATTCAGATGCAGGGCAGGTGCGGGCTTATTTAAGGGAAGAAAGAGACCCTGAGCAGGCTCCGACACAGAAGAGCATATCACCTTTTCAACTTTCTCTTTGAGCAATCACTTCAACAGTAACCATGGGTCTGTATACGAAGCTTGCCGACGACATCGATGAGGTCGACGTCATCATCGCCGGAGGTGAGACACTCGGCTTTGTTCAAAGAATGAGATACTAATCCCCCAAAGGCGGCACCGCAGCTTGCGTCGTCGCTGGACGTTTAGCAGAAGCCGACCCAAACCTCTCAATCCTCGTCATCGAAGGAGGCCAGGACAATCGAGGAATCCAGAACATTGAGAATCCCGTCTTCTATCCTGATCATTTACTACCCACTAGCAAGTCGACCATCTTCTACAAAGCCAACAAGGCAGAACAGCTGGCTGGCCGAGAATGCATTGTTCCCTCGGGTGGTGTCCTCGGTGGGGGTTCTTCGATCAATTTTCTCATGTACACTCGTGCTCAAAGGTCTGACTTTGACTCCTGGAACACGCCTGGGTGGTCTGGAGAGGAGATGCTGCCATTTTTGAAGAAAGTAAGTAATTGTTCGCTTAATTTGTTCATAGCAGTTCTGCTACTGACACTCTCAAGTTTGAGACATACCACGGCAAAGGCAATCCAGAGCTTCACGGGTTCGACGGCCCAATCCATGTCAGCGACGGCACTTTTCGCAACACCAAAGTCGAAGACGATGTTCTTAAGGCTGCGGCAGCCGTTGGATGGCCTGAAATCAAGGACCTCCAAGACCTGGACAGCAACAACGGCTTTGAGCGCTGGCTGCGTTACATCTCGCCCGATGGCAAACGACAGGACACTGCGAGAAAGTATCTTCATGAAAAGCTGGAGGGCAACAAGTACCCCAACCTTCACATCCTTGTCGAGTCCAAGGTTGTTCGCGTCCTTCTAGATGATGACGACAAACGAGCTGTGGGTGTTGAGTACACCCCCAATCCTGCCTTCCAGCTTCAACTAGCCGCCAGGCAGCACCCAAAGCGCACCGTCAAGGCTCGCAAGCTGGTAGTTGTTTCATGCGGCGCTTGTGGCACACCATCGGTTCTTGAGAGATCAGGTGTCGGTGACCCCAAGATCCTCAAGAGAGCAGGAGTCCCTGTTATCGTCGATCTCCCGGGCGTAGGTCACGAATATGAAGACCACAACATCATTCTCTACCCATACAGGACAGGCCTTGAGCCACATGAGACTGCTGACTGGATCTTCAGAGATCCGACCCAACGCCAAGAACTGATCAACAAGAAACACCCACAAATCGGCTGGAATACAGTCGAACTCTCATCCAAGCTTCGACCTACTGAGGCCCAAGTCGATGAACTCGGTCCCGAGTTCCGAGTTGCGTGGGATAGAGATTTCAAAGATGTTCCGAACCGTCCATTGATGCTCACGGCTGTCATTTCTGCGTACGTCGGGTGAACAATGCCCGGAGCTTAGGTACATGGCTAACATTGGACAGTTTCTATGGCGATTTTGCAACTGTTCCGATGGGACAATACATGACCATCGCCAATTACACCGCGTATCCCTACTCTCGGGGCCACCTTCACATCACTGGTCCTGAAATCACCGACCCGCTCGACTTCAACGTCGGCTTCCTCACAGACAAGGACGACATCGATCTCAAGAAGCAACTGTGGGCCTACAAACGATCCCGCGAGATTATGCGACGAACTGAACTGTATCGCGGTGAGATCCCTGCTGGCCATCCAAACTTCCCGTCTGGCTCCAAGGCGGCTTGCGTAGATCTGAGCAAGAGTCTGGAAAACGTCAAGGATGTGGAATATTCTACAGAAGACGACAAAGCCATTGACCAGTTCATTCGTGAACGAGTTGAAACCACATGGCACTCGATCGGAACAGCCAAAATGGCTCCTCGTGAGAAGTTCGGCGTCGTGGACAAGGACCTGAACGTCTGGGGAACAAAGGGTCTCAAGCTTGCAGATTTGAGTATTCCGCCTATGAACGTTGGTGCGAACACGAACAACACGGCTATTGTGATTGGCGAGAAGGCTGCGGATATTATCATCAAGGAGCTGGGGCTTGGTGGAAAGGGAGCAAAATTGTAGGCTGGCAACTGAGGGCTGACTTATGCAAACGTTCTCTTGCTGGTATGGTCATAGGTTAGTTGAGATGTCACTTTGAGTGTATTGCCCTTCTCTCTTCGATTGTGCAATTGTTCTTGACGCTGTTCAGCCTCGCTCAATTTGAACACCAACACATTGACTTAGCGCGACCGAAACGGCATCATATGCTCCCCTAACTATCTAGCAGCTTATGGGTAAAAGGAAATTAACCAAAAGCTGAAAATATTGCGCTTTGGGCCGTCTCACTGGCTGGTGACGCCCATGCAGACGCCGCGCGGCACGCATTTCAGCTCACCAGTGGGATCCGAGACCTAGCTGAAAGCGGCCAGTAGTTAGTCTAGCCTCTAGAGCACTGAAAATAAGAAGTCAGGCTGGCGTTTATGAGTTGGAGGTCGCCCGACGTCGTACGGCATAGCTTATTGTCTCACTGAAGGGAGGCCTATCTGCCGTTGCGCTCCACTTGAACCGTGTGCCATTGGCCAACTGCCGGGATATCATCCCGATGGCGGAATGATTCCAGCCTGATGAGAATCTTCCTCTCCGTCGTCCACCTGTTGCTCCTTTTCCGTACATGACCCTCCGAAACAATAGAACCTACAGAAATATGCTACCATTACTACGACAACTTCTCGACCCTCTGATACCAATTCGAGTTGTACTTTTCAGTCTCTTTCAGATATGTTGGGCGCAAATACCCAGTAGCGACGTGGGACAGTACCCAAGTGGCGTTATAACTCTGATTGCCGCTAGTTGGATGTTCTTCCGAAACAGCACATCAACACGTTATGGCTTGTTTGTACATATCACTTTCAGAGTGACAAGGTTGACGGGCCGGATATGTGGTTTGCTTCTACCTCGACGTTGGCTGCCACGTGGGGAGTAGTGCTTTTGGCTGTAGCGTCCGACCTAGGAGAGTCCTTATTATAGAGTAGTATTACCAAAGAAGATTCTTTCACGAATTGCTTGCCATGCATGAAATGCTAGACATCTTTCCATCTACTGGTGATTTAAAGGTGTTTACACGACGATTTCTAGGTAAAAGTCCAGCATTCTCCCATGCAGAATGTTGTTATTATCTGAAAGCTTTGAGGCGACTTTAGGTAGACCTCGTTGGAGAAATGTGTGTTCTTTGTTCTGGTTGAAGCCCGGGATAACTGAGCCTGAAGATCGGCCTCCTTGGAGTACAAGGCATATGTATTTACAATCGTCCTATTTTCAATCAAAAGCTCGTTAAAAAATGTTGTAATTGAGTCAATGAAGGCGTTGTTGTTAGGTCATCCTTTGTTGACAAATCTGGGGTGTTCGACCCGTTTTCTTTGTAGGAGAACAAGGCTCCTTCGACACCATCTTCAACGCTTGCTGCTGTGAAACACGCTCTGTTCAACAATTATCCTTTCTGTGTTAACCTTTTGACATTTCCAACATCTTCCAAAGATTGAGAATTTTAGATTGGAATACAAGTTTACCTAAAGTCAAGATGCAAAAGAAAATTAAAAAAAGTTTAACTTGAACACAATCGTGCATAACCTCGTTACCTGCAGCAACTGCCTAGTCGCCGTTGGGTTTTGATGTTGTCATGCGTTATTAAGTGTAGCCTTTGCTGCTGTGGCTTATGTTCTCTCGCACACTCGTCATTGGAGACAATGGTAACGCGAGGACAAGACAGAATAGCTATATAATAGCGACCGACGCACCCAAGGGCACTTGACCTTTCTCCCCCTTTTACAAACCAGTCAAAGTTTTGCTAAACACGTCGCCACCCTCAAACCCAATCCAGGACACATCTTCTCAACATATTCTTCAATAGAATAGCAACGATGGCTTCCACACAAGCATCCATTCACTACTCGGAGAACACACCCCTTCAGAGATACTCGCTTATGCTTCCAAATGAAGTGATAGACATCATCTTCGAGTGTCTTGATGGACCCACACAAATCTGCTTTGCGTTGACCTGTCGAACTCTTCACAGAGATTTTTTTCACAAAGCCGATCCCTACTACCTACGCAAAAAGGATTGGTACTGGAGGGAGGGTGTCCTATGCCGGTTGGAGAAGGACAACCCCCAGTATTACTGTTGTCTTCAATGCGCCAAGCTTCACCGATGGGATGTGCCTTTGGAGGAAGATTGGTCGGGCCCGAAGCAATGGAAAGGGTGTCTCGACTTTCATTCTACTCGAGGCCCGGAACATGATTATTTTGAGTTCCCAGTGGGCGAGGATTATTCCCTCACGTTCCATGCCGTGAGGATCATCATGAACCGACATCGTTACGGGCCCCGGCATGGAATACCACTGGAAGCGATCGAACTGGATACCCACAAGCGGTACCCGGAAACTGGTACGACGGTTGATATGACTGTCTGTCCACGGATAATCGATGACGAGTTGTTCCTCTCGGTGCACTACAAGATACTGCCCCCCCAAAACGACACCCAAAGCCTGGAAAACTTGATCAACCAGGTCAGGTTGCGCGTGTGTCGACACCTACAGATAGGGGAACATTGGACCAGTGCAAACTGTTGGTCCTTGCGCAAACTCCTTTTCCTGCCTCTTCGTATCCCGGAGCTCGAGAAGGGATGTTGGCCTCAGAAGGACTGTACGAACGAATTTGGAAGAGTCAGGTCCTGTCAAGTCTGCATGACAGATTACCAAGTCAAGTTCAGCCGACAAAACGAAGGACAAGTGGAAAAGGGATGGTCTATCGAGATCATGGTGTGGCACCAACTAGGGAATGGCCGGGATCCTTACGATGAGGGTCGTTGGTTTAATTTGGCGCATGAGGGATACTATGGTCCAACTCGAAGCTCCATGCCAGGAATTGTACGGCACAGATGGAGTAAAGGTGACGGAACTTTGCTTGATGTCGAAGGAGAGTTTGTGGAAGGGTTGGAATGTCTTCCGATTGAACTCACAATGGATGAAGACGGAAACGTAAGTTTGGGAGACTAGCAAGATTGATATGGGAGTAGACTTTATTGTGTACGACATAGGCACCGACTGCGAGAACTCTTATAGAATGTAAGTAAATATAAGAAAATCTGTATTTTGTTCCTGACTTGAGATTAAGCTACCTAATGATGACGTTTAATCTTGACTAGGAAATTAGGTAGGGATAAACTGAGCGCACCCCTGCAAGGTCACAGATCTGGGACGACGTCCAATAGCGCTCATGCTCGGCCTACATCTTCTCAAGCACGTGGTGAGGGGTTATTCCGACTTCAACTATACTAAAGAACACATTTCCAACACATCATAGCATGCACCATATCCCAATGCTAACACAGTGAACTTCAAACTTGCAACATGTCGACCAACGGGTTTCGCTACGTTCCACTTGGCTCCCAACCAGGCGGGTTCCGTCTTCTCTCACTATTACCGGGCAACCTAGATACGCCGCTGCAGTGTCATTTATCCAACTCCAACCTAACTACCCGCCCCGTCTACGACGCGTTATCCTATGTCTGGGGCAAACCCTCGAGTCCCAACGACTCGATCAATGTTCTGGTTCTCGATGGGCATCACGTTCCAGCTACGGCGAACCTCGTTTCAGCCTTGAGACACCTGCGTCCACCTGTCGGAGCGCAGCCCATCACCCTCTGGGTCGATGCCGTATGCATCAACCAAGGAGATCTGGATGAGCGAGGCCAACAAGTGTCGATGATGCGAGATATCTACGCATCGGCAAAAAGAGTTGTGATATGGATTGGAGAGGAAGGTGACAGCAGTGATGATGTGTTTGATGCGTTACCAGTGATTGCCGCCCAACAGGGTACTGACGACCAGGCTGATGAAAGATTGAGGCTGATGCGCGAATGCAGCAGCTTCTTCATCAGCGTCGCGAATCGTCGCCCATGGTTTTCACGGACTTGGATTCTTCAAGAACTAGCCATGGCAAAGCACGATCCCTTGGTGGTCTGTGGGTGGAAGTCTGCACCATGGTCACTATTCATCAAAGTATGGAAGCTTATTGCAAGAGAAGCATTCACAGAAATCGGCTTGGTCCATAAAACAAATCCAAAGCGAGACGTGCAAGGGCATGCCAAAAACAGCCGCACTAATGATGATGGTATCCAGATGGTGGCATTACTGAAGCTCGACGTCTTGAATGATCTCAGGGAGGGCTCGCGACTCCAGGGCGGGGAGAGTCTGAGGAAACTACTGATACTCTCGAGGTCATCAGAAGCCACCGACCCAAGGGACAGGGTTTACGGGCTTCTTGGAATGCTCAAAACGGATGGAACTGGTACGAGCATCCCCGTTGACTACCACAAACCCACCGCAGCAGTGTACTCAGATGCCATGGCACACATCTTCTCCCAAGGACACGGTCCACACTTCCTATCGGGAGTATGGCTTCCTGGTGTGTCTGTTGCCGCTCCTCGTATCGATTCTCTTCCGCCAACAGTGGACCAGCCAAATCTCCCCTCTTGGGTTCCCGACTTGTCGCGCCAGATGGCGGGCAAGGCAAAGAATACAAGCGGTATTCAGTTTCATCCCCCAGCAGGAATCACTGCCTCTGGTGCTGGGGAGGGTTGCAATAATGGAAAGAGGCTAGATGATGAAAGGACGCTACAGGTAGAGGGAATCCTTGTCGATACGATCAACCAGGTCATATCATTGGGTACATCTCTTGATGAGTGCATCGAAAAGCTACCTGCTCTGGAGGCTCTGGTGTCTGAAGCTAGACAACGACCCTGTCAGCTCGACCCTACGATTGCGCCCTTTATAGAGCGGTTCAAGAGAAAGGAGCCGTTATGGAGAATCTTGATATCGAACAAGCGCCTAAGATCTGGTTACGATGCCGCCCCTTCGTCTTACGAGGATATGTACATGAGTCTCCTAAACCGACATGCGACGAAAGCTGACCCAAAACACAACGGGGAACGAAGTGAATACGAGCAGTGCTTGAAGGAGGCTATTGGTCGGCGATCTCTCTTCATCTCCAAGAGCGGGTTTGTAGGCACCTGTGTCCCGGAGAGTTGTGTGGGAGACACGGTTGCCATTCTGTTTGGATCACCCGTACCTTTCGTCCTGCGTCCTATAGCGAAAATGGGGCCAGGGACGGGCAGGAAGACTTTCTCTCTCATCAGCGGATCGTATGTCGGCGGGATTATGGGTGGTGAGATGGTAGACGAACTATACTGTGATGATGTCATGGATTCTACAACCTTTTTCATTCAGTAGAGTCTAGGCATTTAGGTTGGAATGCCTTTATATAAGTCATCTTTATCTTGATTGTTTACGAGACTCGAGGCCAAGAAATCTTCGGTTTACCAGCGTTCATGCTCCCTCGGGGGGTCAATATAGCAATCACTTCTAGCATCTCATGGTGGCATCTTGTGTCAAGATAGTTCGGTATTAATTATTACTCCAGCTCTTCTAGTCCCCAAGTGAGTTTAAAATCCCTACATGAGGAGGGCAGCCATCAAGAAAATAGACATCGACACCCCAACAAAGCTTCCTGTGATCTTGACCCCCGCCGAATCATCATCCTTGCCACCAGTACTGTTCGAAGATCCCGCAGACCATTGAGTGGCGTTCCACTCTTCATACGTCAAACTGGTATTCAATCTGGGCCTCAAGTCAAAATCAGCAGCCGTAGCCACCTTGGAACTCGTCTTGCCATCCCAGCAATGCCTATCAAAACACTCCTGACACTGAGAAGGTAGCTTTGTGTTTGTGCGTTGAAGTGCTCCCTTGATGGCGGCACACGCGAGACAAGCCGGCCAATCGGGATCAACCGTGCCGTTGCCGTACGTGGCGATTTGGAAGGCGTTGTCAAAGGCAATGTCGAGTTGCTCGTCTGTGAACTGGTCCAAGGTGTAGGAGTAATTGGTGTAGCCGGTCCATGGAGCATTAGGCAGATAGAGAAGGAGGGGTGTGTCCTTGGTAGCGTTACAGCCAAAGAAGGTTGGTTGCTTGGTAAGGTTCTGGGCAACCATGGTGTTGACGTCTGGAATATCGGGGAAAGGAATGTTGCCCTCCTTTGCAGCAAGGCCAGTGTCTAAAGGCCAGTCAATATGTACTCCCGACAACGAGACAAAGCAATCAACGTACTGATCAGATTGGTTCCGTTGACCCAATCATTCACGATTGAGTCAGATGAGGCTTCGTACACGATGATCAAATCAAGCTTGCGATCGGGGATGATCAGAGGTCGAAGGGGGTTAGTCTCGCCCGTAAGACTACCATCCACCTAGTCTTGTCAGCAATATCCCCCTAACATCAGTCTCAAACTCACGAGAAGCAACTCCGAAACCCCCTTCATGTCATTGTTGTAATCCTCAAAGGGATTAGGGAACGTAGACCACAGCGATTCATTGAACGTAAGATCAAAGTACGCAGCCGTCTGGTTCACCAGCTGAACAAGCGGATTGTCATACTGATCCTCAGGAATAGGAATATCATTGATATCCTTATTCACAGTCTGCCTCTCATCCAAACCTCGCTTCGCAAAGGTCGGAATGTCATAAAACGCATCAATAAACCAAGCAGTAAAAGCATTGGCCGTCGTTCCCTGCATGAGAGTAAGCTTGTCGAATCCCTGAACGCACTCACTCGAGTTTTGTGCTTTGCCCTTGGACATGGCAGTTCCAAGCCACTTCATGGGAATAAAGGCTTGAACTCTGCCTCCGAGCCAACTACCAAACTCGAATGGAGTGACTTCGTAGGCTGTGAGGCTGAAGCCATTTGTCTTGTTGAAGCCAGGGTACATGAGTTTACCGATCTCTGGGGACTTGCCGGGGATAACTTCTGCGAGTGCCAGGATTGGCATGGGTGCGTCTCCGAGGTTGAAGGCGGTGCCGTTGGCTGCAATGTCGGAATAGTTGCTGAAGAGCTGGTCTTCTGGTAGCCAAGTGCCCCAGAATTGTCCAAAGGTATCGCCTACGGAGACAGGGAAACCGGCTTCGGCTTTGGCTCCAGTGTTTTCAAAGATTTCTTTGAGAAAGGCCTCTTGGTCGCCATCGGGCCCAGAGGCATAGGCCGCCGAGAAGTTGGTGGCTTTTCGCAGAGCATCCGTTGTGGTAAAGTTATTTGCAGCACTATCATATCACATTAGTGTCCATCAAACTGGAAGGAGTGAAAGGATCTTACAGCAAAGAAACAGTGACGGTCCCGCCTCCGCTGAGTCCAGTGATGTAAGAAAGTAGTTGCGTCAGGCCTCCAGTGCGCGCCGCGACAGCAGCATCAGACCGAGCATCGTATGCTTGCCAGATGCCGAGGCCTCCCAAGCCAGATTGTGTACCACCGCCAGAGACCGAAAGACCAACAACTGGAACATTTGTTGGCTTCAGCTTCTTGATAAAACTCGACACATCAAAGTCGGAGATGTTTGCCAGCTTGAGGTAGTCTTCCAGATTGGGGATCATCTGCTTTCCTCGTTGTTGTCTCCATGCACTCTCTTCTTTCGAAAGCCCCTATCATCAGTCAGCCTTGAACCTTCGGGAGAGGCTCGCACGTGTCATACATCTGAGGGATCGCGGATTCTCAAGTTTGATGGACAGCTGGTATAGACGGGCACATAAGGATCAGCATCAGCGTCGCCCTGCTGCGCCTGTACCATAAAGCCATTGCTGAGCAACGCTGAAAGAAGCAGCAAACGCTTATGGGCTGTCCAATGCATCTTGTCGGTGTGTCTGTGTGTTCGTAGCCTTGACAATCAGTCTACTTACGATAAACAACAGCAAAATAGAATGATCAAGAGAATTTCTGGCATTTCTGACAGGGAATGGCTCCTTATTATCCCTATCCACAAAACACATGCCGATTAACCGACCTCCCTTGACGGGACTTGTCGTTGTGGAAACTTTCACCTCGGAAATCGCCAAATTTGGGGCTACATGCCAGCCATTGACGTTGACGATCCCAGCCATCACTCTTGATTAGTCGAAAGGAGCAGAATATCCGTAGCCAAGTATCTGACATAGCCCAAAGAAGAGAACAATCTCGGTTAAGAATGGGGGAGGTGGCCATATCTCTGATGTGGCCGTTGATGAGGCGTTCTGGAAGGAATGCGCTGGAAAATTACCTTTTCTTTACGCCTCCTGAGTCTCAATAGAGGCCACGCCGATGTGAGAAGATGAGAAGCTCTGCTTTGGATTTATAGCTGTGTTATTTCCGTTGGGTTGCTCAGAGGCCTCCCCCCGCCCCTTCGAGCCCTTGACCAAGCTCTACTTTGGATGAATTATTCCTGATTGAGTTCGCAGAATGGCTCTCTAAAGACTTAACACCAGCGCCCGATTGGCAGTCGAGGCACGTTGTGTGAGCCTGGTTGGAGCCTGGGTCGAGGTCCTATGTCGCTGAGGGCAGACATCGACAGGCACCTCGAGTCCCACCCGCGCTCTAAAGACACGCTGTATAAGAGTATGAGATTCCATCCACCGTGGAACCAGACCAGGCTCGCACAACGGAGGCCTCTTCCATAAAATATTCTAGGACATAGAATAGAGCCCCAGCACCTGAATCTGACAGACAGCCGAAAAAGTGTGTCTCCATGGATAGCTTCCATGTATCGATTCGCTCAGACGAGTGCTACAAGCGTAATGGGGGCGACAGACGGCCCTAATTGAGAGTTCTGAGTACCTATCTCAGGCGTGTTGGCAAGGTGTTGGCACGTCTTTGATACAGCCTGGGTAGAATCAATATTTCATGGAAGGCGCTTCTTAATCCACTGTAAGACTACCGCTTGAAAAATATACAAAGATGAAAGTAATAAAAATAACCTGGTAAATAATTAAATAAGATAAAATCTTTTAATTTCCATAGTATACAAATAAAATTAGTATTATCTTTCAAGACTATTATCGGAGTAGGAGATTATTACCCTCGTCTCTAATCATACATTCTTCTTTCTGTTGTGTACAACGCCCCCCATATCGCATTATATACCACCCCACGTAAAGCAGAATCCCTTGCTGCTCGTCCTTTCATGGTTTTGAGGTCCAAGGACAGTCCTTGACGTTGTTAAAAACGTTCTCACTCTGGGAACCCCAGACATGGATGGGCCCTGACTACTTATTCAAAAGCTCCGCCGCGACCTCGAGGATTCATGGAGCTTGTGTTGATGTTAAAGGTAGATTCTTTTGACTCATAAATAAAGGATTATCACCCCAAAGTCAGTAATCCAAGCGTCCTAGCCGCTATATACCAGGATATTATTCATTATAGCGTCCCCCCAGGCGATACCAGCGTTGTTCAACTCGGCGACGGTGGCGATGCATGCGCTGACCAGGCTGACTCAACATGTACTCCTAGGTCATCCAACAACTTCACAAACACCTGCAAGTCCAAAGTGCCAACGCGACACGTCTTCTTGTCCGGGTCACGTGTCCACTGGGAGGCCGACCACGCGTGTGACGACACATAACACAGAGTCACAGAGAGTCAAGTCGTCGCAACCCCGCCCAAACATCATCACACCTACTCTACCTTCACGATGGGCTTCGACTGCGGTTTCGACATTTACCCTCGGCTGGAGGTAACTCCTGAGAACAAGGAGACCTACCAACGATTCCTTGATGAGATTATTGGCACCTACAAGGACACCTACGATCAAAGAGGAAGGCGAACGGACGGCAAAGTTCTGGAAATGCCAGAAGACTCCGACAACCCCGATAGAGCATATATCATGTTCATGATCGGAGAATGCCCACACATGCCAAGCAGTCCCGACCATTGCGATCATTTCCTCCGCTTCAGCTCCAAGGTTAGCGGAAATCTGACGGCACCTGCCAAGTCGTACATTAGAGACGTGTACAAGATTGCGAAGAAGCATTTCGGCGACAGAGTCCATTCCTGGCATGAGTTAAACGAGACTGGCGATCAAGACCAGTGGGGTTGTTACGATTGGAATGCAGCGAACGATGCTTGGAAAAAGCTCCGGGAGATGGGAAAGGCGCAAGAGTCAGCCTGAGGTATCGTACCTGGAAAATGTGTGGAGATTCCATGTCAAGTTTATTGGAATTTCTAAATGATTTTGAGGGCCGACATCTTTCAGAGATCTAGCTGGATAGTGTTGAGTTGTGGACCTGTGGTCGGGCTGGAAGGTTTTGGATCGCGGACCGCAAGAATCGTGTGCCTCATTTACAGATACAATCAGACGTTCATATGACAATCAAGTTGTCAGGTTACTTAAAATCACCGAGAATAATAATATCCGGGTGCTAATCTGTTGTTGATGGCCCACCCCGTGAGCAATGTGTTCTCTACATTAAGTAGAAACTAGATTATGTACAATTATGAATTACCTGGTACGAGAGAAGAGAAGTTTTCTGCTTTTTTGTGTCTTATCCAGTTCCCTGGTATCAATGTGCCTCAGTCCTGACAGTCTGCTGAGCGGTATTCTTCTCCACAGGAGGCTCAACCTCTCCATCAGTCGACTTGTTCTCATCAAGCTTGGCGTCATCCACCTTGGTAAGATCGATAGTCTTGAGGAAGAACATGACAATGAGCATGGGTGCGAGGGCAGCGGTAGCGGCTATGGCGAGGAGCTGCTGGGTCTCGCAATATGACTTGTCGATGGCGGCACGGACCGGGGTGCCCTTGGCGAACTTTTGGGCGGCGACGATGGACTTGTAGATGGGCATGGCCTTGGCCTTGGCGTTCTCGGGGAGGTACTTGACGAGCTTCTTGGGGAGCATGTTGTTCCAAATGGCACCGCTCACACTAAGGGAGTTAGTAGAGTTCTTATATAGATGGCAAGGAGACGACATACCTGGTACCGATAGCACCACCGAGGTTCATGGAAGCGTAGTAGACGCCAGTGACAACAGGGACATCTCGCTTGGAGACAAGAGCCTGGATGGAGACCTGAGCGGCAGTCTGGTAGAAAGCACGACCAACACCGACGAGGGTCTTGGCGGTGATGAAGGAGGCTTCGTTGGCACTTCCTCCGTTCTGGTTGACAAAGTAGATCTGAAGACCCTGACCAAGAACAACGAGAGGAACTCCGATAAAGACAAACATCTGTGTTCGCTTAGTGTACTTCATGAGGACACCGACGAGGACGGAAGCGATCTGGAAAGCAACACGAAGAGCATTGCTGTGAATGGTCAGTATAAATATCCTGAAAAGGGTATTATTGGAGGGCGTACTCAATACGGGTGGAGTGGCCTGGGCTGAATCCACCAGCAACCTGGAGATAGCTGGGGAAGAAGATGGTGAAGCAAGAGTAGTGGAAGAAGTCAAGCATGGACAGGATACAAGCAGCAATGACGGTTCGCTCCTTGATCATGCGGAAAGGCACAAAGGGTTCCTTGGCGAACCTGGCGTCCCAGACGAAAAAGACGGCGACAATAACGACTCCGATAACCAGCATGGCGATGTATCCGCCCTGGTCCCATCGATCGCTTCGCTTGGCGCCAGTGAGGGAGAGAGGAATCAGGGTGAGACCGAGACCGACGACGAGAAGGAAGGCGCCTAGGATATCGAGATCGACCCAGAAGAGGTTGATGAGACGCTTGCCAAGAGTCTGAGACTTGTCGGCAGCATCCCAGGCACCTTCGCGGTGGTAACCATTCTTGCGGGCCTTGCGCTGGAGGATGTACAGAGTGATGATGAGGGGCGCAGCACAGAAGGGGAGGATGATGGCCCACATTCCATATCCCCATCTCCAGGTCGAGTGCTTGAGAACACTATCGGCAACAATGGATCCAAGGTACAGAGTCGGGATGGAGGCGACGGATTCGGGGAGAGATGTCCAGAAACCTCGGTTGATGAGGCTGGTCGTGTCGGCGATGAAGACTTGTTGCATGATGACGTATCCAGTGTCACCGATAGACTCAAAGATGCCTCCAGCCTGTAATTTGTTAGAAGTGTTTTGATCAAGTGAGAGGGTGGGCTTACGATGTAGGTAGCAATGTTCTGGCAGGCGGCGTACATGACCTGCGAAAGAACAAGGAAGAGGATGGAAAAGGTGAGACCCTCAGCACGACCAAAGACCTAAAGTTGTTAGATGACGAGTATTGATTGTAGTTTTGGTGCGAGTAACTTGCATTGGAGAACTTGGCCATGATGGGATATGTGACGAGACCAATAATAGTACCGACGACATTAGCAGTGGTCAAAGCTGAATGCTGCTTGAACTCGGACGTGGCATAAGCATCATACACCTTGGTCGCATACTTGAGGAACGAGGTGATGAAGGTAGTAGCAAACAGACTATAGTTGTCAGTATAACTCAAGATAGAAAGTGTGTTTTGTTTCCAAAAACTTACCCCGTAAAGGCGATGATCAGGGCCCTCCGAGACCACGTCTCAGCCAGAATATCCGTATTGGTCGGGACATGGCGCTCCTCAGTAGTAACACCCTCTTCCTTTTTGGCCGCCTCGAGATCGGCCGAGCTTCGAGGATTGGACGCAGTATCTGCAGCCATATTCTTTTTGAAAGGACAGAAAGAAGAGAGAAAATTAAGTTGTTATCCTTGCTGTGGTTCACAATCAGATCCTTCCCAATGCAACTCTACGAGGGAGCCAACAGGTCGAGTTTATATTCTGTCAGTTTCGGACCCTCGTCGTCAACAGCGGAGGCATTTCCGCGAAAGCCCACATCCCGGTGCGGCGACAAACCGAAGATCGGGCTCACATCACATGTCATGCCACTACAGAAGTGAAAAAACTCTGAGCGTGGGGTTTTTTTTGTATCTGATGGAGCCATCTAATCTTATCAGATTCCCATCCTACTGGCTGCTCGACTGCAAGGATCGACCAGACCTTTCAAAACACGGCTGGCGTGTTGGGTTCCACTTGGTTAGACATGACCCGATTTCTTTCTTGGCGTTAACCGTGATGGACACCCGAAAAACCGTGATCTAACCGTGATCAAAGGGAAAAGGCCTCACCCTGTCCCTGTCTGTCTTCTCCACGTTGGGAATAGCTTCATGGAAGAGGGGCGGCAACCCTGAACACGCGACATTTTTTAATGCCCACCTGCAAACGGTCAGATCTGGGAGCTTGGCGTGGGAGTTTTCTTGAGGTTAAACGAACCCGTCCTGCTGGTTCAGAGCTCAAGCTTGAAGTGTCCACCTATGGTAGAGCTTGAAGATCAAGGAGCTTGGTGTTTTTCACCCCACTGTCGTCGGGTCATGGCGGCTTTCTAGATGGCCCTTCCTTCACGATGCAGCTCAACGGCGCGATCTCGGCTGTTCTTTTCTTGACACGAGACGACAACGTTGGAGCACATGGTCACTGCGGATGGAATCACCCCCAAGTCCCATCCCGTTACCAGTCTACTGGAACAAGCCTTGACTGGGGGGGGTTAGTTCAGCTCTCTGTTAACTCATGTTATTGATCTTGTGCAAAGAAAAAAAAAAGGTCTTGGTGACGCCGCCGAGAACTTGGCAGAACATAAGACCACTTGATCTGACTCGCTTGCCACGCGGTAACTAGATTATCAGCGCAGTTTATCAATCGCATCAGACGACCATTTATTCTCTGCCAAGGAGCGGCCGCGTAAAATCCATTCATAGACAAAAAAAAAATGTCAGACGCTTAATGCTGATCATCCGGAAGCTCGGTAATACGGGAATATCCCAGCTTCGGACAAAAAGTTTGTCATTCCTTCTCCGTGTCCCCGATCGGCGACCTGATGAGAGGTAACCCGGGTCATTACCTCCGTAGACACAAGCACGGCCAAGGTTCGGGGGGATTTTAGAGCAGACTTATGAAAAGAATACGCCTATAGTTATATTAGCTTATAAAGCAATCCTCAGTTATTTTATAAACTATGGAATAAAATGTTCATGCCAATTTTCTGTCACAAGAGGCTTACCATATCCTACTCTCACCCTGAATCTGCCCTATAATGAATGTCTTACAGGGCTGACCCATCGTTCTAGAGTTTAAAGCGCCACAAAAAAAGATGACATTTTTCGCTTCTTAGACGAAGAAGGAGACATTTGTTCTCGTTCCCTGATGAGGTTCATGCAGATTGACCGTTACCGTGGCGCCACTCGGAACAGCCCCCCATCCTGTACGTGGGTAACACGCCCAAGCGTTTGGACTTGGCGAGCTAGAAAAAGTTCCGTACTTTGTTCTCATTTTAAACCTTGTTTATAATAGGTAATCGTGTCATTGGCTCCCGGTTCGGTCCGGGGGTCATGTGAAGGGATGTGGTCTTTTTAAAGTCGGGCATTCCCACCATCAGGCTGGGCTTCATTCTTTATACGGGGATGTTCGCATCTAGCATCTTAAAACCCTCTATTAAATATTTTTACACAATAAAGATATCTATAAGACAAAACAAACTCGGTATGTCGCTGAACTCCAGATGATGCTTTATGCTTTCGGGGATTGTATGTATGTTTGCCGACGTGGCAATTGAACCGTCTTCCTCCACTTCCAAACCATTTACAAAGAACACACTTCTATCAGCCCAAGTTATCTGGGCACTTGGCACGGATTTGAGCTCCGTAGTAACGGAATACAATGGGAACTGGCGCCAACAACAGCGCCAAGAATGCGAGAATGCTGTTGCCCCAGCCCAGGCCGACATGATTGTACATTGACAGACCGGCGAGGGGGAGCATGGCTCCGGCGATTGAGCGGAGAACTGTGACAGCTGCGACGACGGAGGCCGCGTAGGAAATGTAGGCGTCGATGAGGTAGATCTGGAGACACATCTGTAATACTCGTTAGTGACATTCTTGAAGTGAATACAGGCGACTTACCATGATGCCCATCAGACCGAAACAGAAGAAGGCGACGCCAATCATGGGCACGATCCAGTGCGTATTGTTCTCAGTCGACCATCCATACCAGAATAGCGATGCGACAATAATGATACCATTGGGCGCAATTAGCCAGACTGGAAGACGATCTTCGGGAACAGTCTTGCCGTTCTGTGCAAGCTTCTTCTTGATGATGACATCGGTGATGACGCCAAACAACATGACACCGAACAGCATGCCGATACCAGTAGGAAGGTAGGCCAGACCAATTGTTCCAGTGCCAAAGCCATATTGCTGCGCAAATACAAAGGTAAAAGTACTGAACATGAGGTACAGAACACCGTACACGATGGCGACGTAGAGCGAGAGGATGAGAACGGGAAAGTGGGTGAAGAGGAGCTTCATGGGGCGAATGATGGCGTGCTCAAACTGCTTGGTGCTGGTGAGGCTGGGATTATGCATGACCGAGTACAGATCCTGGTTACCCGTCTCCTTCCTAAGACGAGCAGCCTTCTGCTGGAGGAGAACGGGGTGGTATGTCTCGGGAGCTGCAAAGTAGCAGACAACGGAGAGGGCGCCGGCCTATCTTGTCAGTCTAGGGTACTCTCCATCACAAGCAAGGCACTTACAAAGATGGCAATGACCCAAAAGACCCATCGCCAACCGAGATCTTCGATCATGTACCCTCCCATCAACGGTCCGATGCAGGGTCCCAACAACGGCCCCATAGCCCACACAGCCATAGCCTTACCACGTTCCTCAACAGGGAACATGTCAGAAATAGTTCCACTGCCATTAGTAACAGGCGTAGAACCAGCGAAACCCATAAGGAAGCGGAAGATGATGAGCATGGGCATGTTTTGACTAAGGGCGGTGATGATGGTGGCGATGATGAAGAGAATGTTTGCAATGTTGAAGACGGGCGCGCGGCCGTAGATCTCGCTGAGGGGGGCGGCGAGGAGGGGACCGAAGGCGAAACCGAGGACGTAGACGGATACTACAAATGTTGCGATGTTTTCGTTGTCGTCTTTAAACTCGCGCATGATGTCGGGGACGCCTGGGGCGAACATGGAAGAGCCCTATGGTGGGTTAGAGGGGGGGACTTGGGGGTGGTTTGGGAGACGTACGAGAGGACTGTGAAGCTGTTAGTATTTTGTATTTTGTAGCAGATGGAGATGTAACTCACGTCAATAGGGTCATGAGCGATAGAGCGCCGATACATCCCCATTTCTTCTTTGGTGTCCAGTTCATGGGGTTGTTAGGATCGTCGTCGCCATCCCATCCAACAGCATTGGGATCTTGAGGAGCAGAACTCGAAGATTCACCTTCCTTGTTGTCACTCTGAACAGCTGCCTCCTCATCTGTTTGTCGCTTCCCAGATTCGCTGCCGGGGACCGAAGGAGTGAGTGTTCGCTGGCTCTCAGGACGAGCCATGTCGTCGAGCTGAATGCTCTTGGGGGACTCTTCTTTCTCAGCCATGATGATTGTCTGTCTGTCTGGTGGGATGAAAGGAAATAAATGATTGTCACAGACTTGTCAACGCCTCAAAAAACATTTCCCAAAATTGGGAATGCAAGATATTTAAATGCTGGCTACATCTTGCATTCTCCTCGTGTACACCTGACACCATAAACCAATCGCATCCCCGTCGCAACGAGAGCGATACCGAGACCGAAGGGGAGGGGGGCCGGTCGCTAAGCACAGGAAATTGCAGCTCCCGACGAATAATTATGCTTCATTCCCGGGTTATCGGACCCGTTAAATACCCCGACCACACCCATTTCTAGACGTTTTCTGGGTTGATCATGTCGGCGCCGACTTTATGCTATCCCCGCCCGGCACCTTGAGCTTCCGGATGGTGAATTGTGCAAATCGTCCGGTTTTATGCATGAGTTATGCTTACGTCTCCGGAGGAGGCCCCCCTTTCCGGGTCCGGCGCCACGTTCCACTTGACTAGGTAGATGAGATGAATCAAGATTTCATCCTCGGTTTCGCTCTCTTTTTTTACGGATATTATGCATTTTTTGGAAAATTTCCGCGTATTTTCGCCAAGGTCAGACCATGCAATTTACATGTGCATATCTCGAGACGGGAGATGCTGATCCCGACACACGAAGATTCTATGTCGTGATGATCTGAATGTAAGACGTCAGTGTTAAAACATCTTGTGATAGTCGTCGTCATGCTCATAAACAGACAAGAATCCGCCTTTCTGGTTACGAAACCTGCCATCCCGTGTCCCCCTGTAGGTACGCAATCATATTAAGCTTCATAGCGGGAGAAAGACGATCGACCCGTATTTTATGCTTTCGATCTAAATGCTATCCGCTTCCCTAACCTATTCTTTATTTTCTGTTGACATGGATATGCTTGTAGGAGCCCCAGGTCGACATTACAGTCTTGCTCAGTAGTGGTTAACACAATAAAGGCTGTGCATTTCCTCCCCCCGCAACTTAACTCGTGACCGGTCGAGTGACCTGGCCATTAGCGCTTGGCGAATTGTTCAAACTTCCTCAGTGCACCACAGCCTCGAAGACATACCCTACCCTAGTGTGATCGCTCCTCTGAGGTCGAGGTAAGGTTCTTGAAGGATGATATTGCTCGAATAGAAATCTCTAATGAATTTTCTAGCTCCTCTAGGGTACCGAAAACCCCAGGCCGTTTGACATCCATCACGTGTCACCGGAACGTCCACCCACACCAAGATACTACACACCAACAGTCGCTCAATTCTAGGGACTTGTGGAGAGGTCCTGCTTAGATACCCTAGGAAGAAGATGGACAGACATGTTCGAAGCAGCAGCATGTATTTTCAGGTATTGATTTCTAGTGCACCCACTAACACCATTCCCTCTTCTCTCTGTCCACCTAACGATCACAGCAACGGATGTTACTATGAATGCTAATACAGAGGATTTTGTTCCTCTCCTGTCAATGAATATCCTCAATGTCATCAAAGCCAGACTAACCTATATTATTCTCTCGACGCATTTGCCGCAAGGACACATCATCGACCACAGAGTGTAGACCCAAGTATAGAATGGCATCCCCACGAGAGCGAATCCCCTGCGTCAAGAGCTTTTCGTTTACCGTAAACTCACGGCGAGCGTGTTTATAGGCCACTACCTTCCAAGCATCAAGCACCTAAGGCTCCAGGTTGAAATCCCATGTCCCACGCCAGGATATTAAAGCATCTTGTCGGCACCAGGAACGCAGATGAGGCCATTGCCAATGCGGTTGGCAAGCGTCGAAGAAGTGACAGGCATCGATTAGAAAGGCCACGGACAAGTTTTCGAGTTGACGGCATTTTCTCGCCAATGCAGCGCCTGTCTTGATAGTCGTGATTCGAACTCGGTCTGGATTCAGGTGCGCGTTTATCCCTCGAGAATTCTGGAACACCTCGAGGTAATTTCCATTAAAATCCTCGAATGTTCTAACAGTCTTTACGATCGTCGAGAGTTTCTGGCTAATGATGTCTTCGTAGTCTGTGGTTCAGATGGTTAGATTTGTGCGCTCGATGAAATCTAGATAGGGTCTCTTACGCCAGTCCCAAACGCCTTGAGAAACCCTTTCGGATAACTGCCATGGCTCATATATAACCTCTCCTAGCTGAGGAGGCTTTGAACAAAGGCATGATAAAGTCGAAGGATCTATTTGACGACGACACTGCCTGCGGAGGACGAATTGTCTCACGGCTTTGAACCGAAGGGGGCTCTTCCCGAAAATTAAGAATAGTTGGTTCGAATGGTCGTCGTAAGGCATCTTCACTGGGTGCGCCGTTCCACCATCCATGGTGTGGATAATGAATCGAACTCGAAAGCAGGTCACGCGCAAGCACACACTCAGATCCGAGGACTTTAGGCTCAGCTTCGTCCTTAGCTCCAAAGTAGCACCCCGTAAACCAGTGTTGTACGTCGCTTGGTGAGTATGCATTAAGCTCCAGTGTCAAGCCCCCTCTAGTTTGTGTTTAGCTGGCCAGGATAAAGAATAATCTTGTGATCGCTGTTGTCATGATTTTTTGGTTGCCGTTGATCGCTTTAAACGACTCCATCCTAGTGCAACTTCGGCAAGAATAATGTTACAGCTCGATGTTAAGCCATACGTGCTTGACGAGGCTTTTCTGTTGCTCGGGGGGTTGTTCAAGAGAGTCGAGGCATGATGGAAGAAGTTTGAGTCGGGAAAAGGTCTTCTTCTCAATGACACTTTGCCATTCTTTCGAAACTACGGCATAGGGCGCTATTTTGTCATGATGCGTTAGTAGATTTAAGATCATGTCTCGTACCTCGGGAAGTAATGAGAACCAACTCAGCGTCATGTTGGCGTTTTGACTCCAAGTTGATGATGGTTGCTGCTGTCAAGATCTTGGCATGCGTAAGGAGGCACAGAGTGAATGGAGCAAAGGGGAGGGGCAAGAAGAAATTTATAGACAAAAAGCTCAATTATTCACCGAGGACGCTTTGTCAAAGTTCACACGCGGGCAGGAACAGCTTTGTATCTCGGCGCTGCCACGATCAAAGTTCATTCGGCGGATTAGGCAGTATACCGTAGGTAGGTACATGTGGCGCAGATCCTACTTGAGCTATATGATTCAGAGGCCGTCAATATCAGTATGCATATGTGTAGTCTGATTCTATCCTACTGGAATCATGTTACCAAATTAAACTAGGCGCCGGTATTTGGTTGGTGTTCACACAGCACCGGAGTCGGAGGGCGAGCGCGCCGGCTGGTCGGCCGGCACGGCCCCACAATTCCGGTAAGCCGTTCTCGGGGAAATAGTTTATCCGAAAACCTTTCGTTGTCTCGTCGCTCAACACCAATTCTCCATCCCCCCCTAATGACTATTCCATGGCACGCATCGACGTCCATCCTTCTCCTCGTCAATCGCCCAAAACTCTCTGTTCGAGCCTGTCCTCGGCGCTAGATGTCGATCGTCGATATTCCCATCGCGGACCGGCCATTTCGGCGACACTCCGATCCAGTAACCACCAGACTCGTCACTTCCAGAGCACCAAGGCAGTCAACATGTAGCCGGTTCCAGACGCCCATCCGAGCACAGAACTCTCGAATTTGCAACCGCTGTTTTCTGCCTTGACCCCACGCTGATATAACGCCCCAACGCCGGCTCTGCGGAGCATACTCACCAAGCAATTCGTCGACCTCGACCCAGACCCCGATATTCCCGATACCGATGCCTCGAAGAGTGATATATCTTGGGCGTGGACGCTCATATCCCTCAGCTGAGCGCTACACCGACGACTTCGAAACTGCCAGAGCAACATCGTTGTGATAAACGGGGAAAGGGAGTAATTAGCTCCCAGCCATCCTTGTTGCACTCGTCCAGTATTATAGTTTCCTGCAGGCAGGTAGGTCGAGGGTGAGAACTCGCAGGTTGGACACCTTAGAGACCATGGGGTGTAAGATCGATGAGACCTTGTGATGTAGTCCAGCGGGAGATGAATTGCGCATAGCTAAGAGCCGACGACTGGCTCATCGAGTTCAGCGTGGTGCGCCTAACGGTACTCGGACGTGTAAGGTCTACGAATAGTGCTTCCTGAATATTGAACAAGTCCAAAAACGCCGTAAGAACACACGGCCCCTCTTATTCTTTCAATACCCATCTCCCGAAGCACGCGGAGATTCTTCCATCATCCCCGAGCGGGATTCCGGGGAGATTGGCACTTGGAAATGCCCCAAGAGATTCAACGAGGGCGAGTTTAACCAGCCTCTAAGGGAGGATAGTGTACATACATAGGCTATAGGTCTCCAAGATTGGCTTCCAGAGTGACAGAAACCACCTTCCCATGGCTGCAACACCATAAGGGTCTTGGCTCTCAAACGACTTGTGAACCAAGAGTCTAGTCCCGCCGTAGGGAATTTAATTCCCAAGACTCCTTGATGACGATGGTTACAAGTCTGAGTGACACTCCCAGTAATTCACACTCTACACGAGATAGATCAGGTTTTATCCGCCCTTGCGGGGGAGACGAGGGTCGTGCTTGGGATGAACTAGCCATCATCCTACACACTTGAGGGTGTTTGCCTTGATCTCTGCTAGCTTACCAAGGTGTTCTCAGCACGGATGTACGTCGCAATAAGCTTTGCCCATCTATCTCCTCGGCAAAGCCAACCTGTTGGTTAGGAACCCGCAGAGGCAAGGAAAGGGACCATGTCCCTGGCCATGATCTCGTGGTGACCCTGACCCGCATTTCATGCTTTCGATCCAGTGTTACCCGCTCACCTAACCCATCTCTTGAGCTTCCCCTTGGCATGGATATGCTGGCAGTGAGTGTGTTGGAGATGGGCCCTTGGGTTATTCTGCTGAGCTTCGGTGGTGGTCACTGAGGGAACTAGTCTGTTTTCCATTGTTCGCTTATGAAATTGATGACACCCTGTGAGGCCATATCAAAACATCTCACGTCAGCTCCCGCAAGATCCGACCTCTCCCAGAAACAACCAGCCCTACAACAGCCCCTACTCCGTACGCTACTCCGTACGGCGGAATTCCGAAATCATTCTCATCTGATTGGTCAACTCGCACTTTCTCGATCGTCCCATCCCGGCTCCGGGTAGAGTCTCTCCTCCTTCGCGCCCACGCTAGCAAGGTGCAGCGGGCGTTGCATCGCGATGCTAAAGCTTCAAAAGCAACCCCCCAACCTGCATTTTTCTTTTCCAGACATCATGTTTCTTTTCTTCAGACGCCTCTAGACATCATGGGCGTCCTCAATCAAGGCTCCCTCCTGCAGGCCCTAGCCGCTGATCTCGTCGATGGAAACTACAGCACCGCAGCAGTCTGGACCACGGCGCTCTTGGCGGGCGCCCTCGCGCTGTCTCTTCTCCTCACGCCGCGATTGGACCCCCGCGAGCCTCCTGTGGTGAAACCCACCATCCCCCTCATAGGACACATCATCGGCATCATACGGCACCAATCGGACTATCACAGGATCATCCAGTGCGTCTGCACTTTTTTCTGTATCACATCACTTGGCTCTGGATCAATCTCTGCTGACGCCTCGGAAAAGCAATGCCAACCCTACAAAGCCCATCGCCACGCTTCCCATGCTCAATGGAAAGATGTACACCATCTACGATCCTCACCTTGTGCAGACGGCGCTGCGGTCGAGGATCGCCTCTTTCGAGCCGTTTGTGATTGACTTTGCGCAAAAGACATTTAGCCTGAGCAAGGAGACGTTTGCCAAGGTTCGAGGCCCGAATGTCTTCAACGACTTTAACGATGCCATCCACTCGAGCTTTCAGGCTCCCATGCTGCACAAGATGAATGTCCACTTCTTGGCTAGCATCTCTGCCAAGATGGATCCGATTAGTTTCGGCACAGTGCGTGTTGATGAGGTGAACTCTGGGAGGGAGGTGCTTGTGGATGGGGGTTTGAGGGTGGAGAATTTGTATCTTTGGTGTCGAGATGTTATGACTCTGGCGACGACCAAGGCTCTGTATGGAGATCACGATCCTTTTGGGCCTCAACCACATCTGGTTGATGAGTTATGGTAAGTGAAGACTCGTGAGTACTTCAATTGCTGACCGGAAAGGCTGTTTGAGGAATCTGTCCCTTACTTCCTACTGTCTCTCTTCCCATCCATTACAATGCCCAAGGCATATCGGGCACGATCGAAGCTGCAGGCCCTGATGGGCAAATACTACACAGAGGACCATGACATCAATGACCCTACCACGTCTCAGCTTGTCAAGAATCGTGCAGGCGCCCTTCGAAAGCATGGCCTCACCGGTAACGAGGTGGGACAGCTCGAGGTGATCCTCCCAAATGTCGCGACTCTCAACGCCGTACCTACATTCTACTGGATGTTACTCTTTATCTTTGAGAGACCTGAACTAGTGAACCGTCTAAGAAAAGAAGTCGAGGCTACAGCGGTGATATCTGACACTGAAGGAAAACGCACAGCAACCTTCAACATCGCCTCGTTCGACGCAAAACTCCCTCTCCTCATCAGCTGCTACCGCGAAACGATGCGCCTCTCGAACCACTCTGTCAGCATGCGCCGCATCATGCAAGACATGACCATCACTGGAGCCGACGGCCAATCCTACCTGCTCAGGAAGGGCGTCGACCTCCAGCTCCCCGCGGGCGTGACGCACCACGACCGGAGCGCCTGGGGGGAAGACTTTGACCAGTTTGACGCGGAGAGGTTCCTCCAGAAGGCGGGGGACGCAGAGACGGAGCGGAGGCGAAAGGCGGCGTACTTCCCGTTTGGCGGGGGGAGACATCTATGTCCCGGTAGGAACTTTGCGTTTGCAGAGATTTTGGGATTCATGGCTGTTTTGGTGCTTGGGTTTGATGTTGAGCCTTTGGGTATGAGGTTTGGTGAGATGAAGATGCTTGGAGGACAGCTTGCCAGCGGGACAGTGAGGCCAGAAAAGCATGGAAAGGGACTTGGTGGGAAGATTACAAGGAGGCGTGGTTGGGAGGACGTTGAGTGGAGGTTTGAGTGCTGATCATCATTTTGAGATGCGAAGCCATCTTTTTTTTTTTTTTTTTAATTCATCATCAAATCGTGATCGCTAACTAATGCTAATACAGTGTCCAACTTTTTTCTGAATAAATGTAGGTACCAGATCCATGTCATTTCTGATGTACCAAAAGGCCTCGTGTTTCGCCCATCTCTGATGTAACAAAAAATGCCTTGTCGCTCCGACATCAGAGACACCAAATTCCCACATCCATAGCTGCCCAAAGCCTCGTTTTCTGACTGATAGGCCAAAATACCTCGTTTCCGGTTTTTTTTTTTCCTGTGTGTGTGTGTGTGTGTGTGTGTGTGGTGAAAGTGCAAATAAAAGGCAGACTCCCATTAGTACAATCGTAAGCAAAAAAACCGTGGCTTGAACGAGTGCTTCAGACTGGTTGGTTCATGTGTTTTCTTCCCTCCCCATGTGCGCGTCTGAAATGTCTCAACGCCCATCCATCCGTCTCTTCATTCCTTGGATTCAGATTGAGCATGGTGCCCGTTGGGCTGATAGCGGCCGCACCCGTCGGCGGGGTTCCCCTCGGGCCGCGGATCCTCCTCTTCATTGCTGCTGCTACTGCCATTGCATTGTGACAGATCGTGCAGTGGCGGCGCATCTGGCACATTGGCAGTTTCTGCTGGCCGCTGCAAGGGAGGAGACTGAACGCCGGGCGGCGGAGGCTGCTGCTGGTGGGGGACCACGAGGACAGGCTGGTACAGCACGCGGTACGAGGGGCTGTGAAGCCAGATGTCCTGAGGCCAGTGGGTTGCTGGCGGTTGCTGCTCGTCTTGCTGGATCGTCATGGTGGTGCGGTGCTCGTAGGGAGGACTCGGGACGTCTGGAGCTGAGATGGACAGAGACTGAAGACCGTCGAGGTTGAGATGATGCTGCTGATGATCTGCGGAAGGCATTGTTTGAGTTGGATCTAGCTGTTGAGTATGTCTAGGTTGGTTGTGTGTCGAGTTGAAGCTGTCGCGGTTCGAGTTGTCTTGTTGTTGACGTGTGGGATACTGGCACATAGTTATCGGGAGGTTGAATCGCTGAACATTTCCCCTCTCCAAAGGTTGACTTGACGGAGGGGGCAGGGGGGCATAGACGCGTTGATATACTCGGTTGACCTTCCCCTTTCCCATCAGGCTTCGTCCTTGTGCGCCCTGCTTGATCAGCAGGCTCTCGCCACGCTGCAGAAGCAATCAACTGCAATGTATGCAGACGGAATTTCCCATCCATAGAGGCGACGGGAGAGACGCATCATGTCTTGGGACCCCGTAAACTACCTATGGCCACGCACGGAGTATGTTCCGTTGCGTTAAGTGTATGCATCGTTGTCGACCTTGAGCGAGGACGTGTAACGCGAGACGCGAGACGGGTTTGCGTGGTGGCTAGAGGGAGGGGTTGCCAGGGCCTCTACTATGTTTGGTTTGTCTCGAGTTAATCACGTAAACCTCCCAATAAAGCCAGATTGTCGAGATTAGCGAGTTATGCTTTTCAATCAATAGTCTACCTGCGAGAGATGATGTCTCACTAGACGGGAAGGGAGGGGGAGGAAAGGACAAAAAAAGATCTGCTCGGCACACCGTTGAAGGCCGAAAGCCACCATGCGCCCGGAAACGTCAGCCAGCAGCAAGCCCGTTGCCTTGTTGTCACTCTTACATTGTTTTCTCCTCAGAAAAAAAGAGTCAAGAAAGAGAGAGGGTTGGCTACCTGCAGCGGCATATCACCTCCTCCCCTCCAAAAAAAAAATATGCAGGCCTCTTGATCCGGATAGGGTCCAGCATGCGAGGGCGTGTGTGTCTGGCCCTTTGACGCGGTTGGCCAGTTGAGGTTTTGACCTTCCAGATTTCCGGAATCGTACAGAATGGCGCTGGACAAGCGAGCTGAACACCAGGGTTTCAGGGAACGTGTTTGGTCATGTTTCCCGGAGATGCAGATGCAGAGGAAGAGTCAGTGTAGTAGTGTACACCATACCACAGAGGAGTCACCGCTATCCTTGTGCGACGTGATGAGTAACATGGGCTCTGACGTTGAACACGGTCGGCAGTTGCACAACGGACGGGGTTAGTGATAAACACCGCTGTCCGGTAGATGATGGTGTGGTGAGATGGCCGGCGATCGCGATCGGGCTCGGGTTTTGGTCGATGCCAAGTCTCGGTTGAATGTGGATTTTCAGGGTCCTTTTTGATCGGATCGTGGAATTATTTCTAGAACGTGGTTTTTTATTTTATTCCCTTGTATGACCTGTACAATAATTGATTCTATCATGGTTTGGGTTTTAGTGAAGTTGGGGATATGCACAGTGTCCGATATGAACGAGAGGAGTTTTTGACTGCAAACACGTGGTTACACTGCGTTATTCTGTAATTAATTTGAATCACGCGTGTTTTTTTTTCTTTAAATTACTATTCATGAGACACAGTACTATCAATGTCCCTTAGCAATTGAAGGAAATTAATTATTTGCTGATTTTATAC
>JABCKD010000914.1:0-28124 GCA_013186415.1 Fusarium sp. NRRL 66088 | reverse complement strand
GCCATGAGGGTTGTAACTTTGGTACTGAGGTTGCTGCTGTTGCTGCGAGGTATAGGGGCCTGGTGGTGCTGTAGCATTGTCGGCTGTCTCATCAGGTGAGTATGCAGGGCCCGGGTATGTCGAAGCCGGGTTGTTGGTTGCAATAGGTGAATCGTAAACCGACGTGGCCAACTCCTGAGCTCCATATGTGCTGCCTGGTCGACCGCCTGGACCCTGGGCATAAGGATTGGCGCCTTGGGGAGGGTGAGAGTAGGGAGCGTAGTTCTGGGCGGGAGAGGTGCTGATGGGAGCAGGCTGGTTTCCGCCAGCGGGAGCTTCGTCTCTAGGGGGGAAGTGCTGCGAGCCAGGAGGGACTTCAGCTCCGGCTACATAGAAGGGTGCTTGAGGGTTCTGGCCCTGATTTTGGAAGTTGGGTGGAGGAGATGAAGCTTGATACTGAGGACGGTCTAGGATATGTTAGTTAATATAGGTGATGAAAGCCATAATCGGGGTGACTAACCTCCTGGTCCGGGAGTATAGTATCGTGCTGGGTCCTGTGGAGGCGCTCCTTGAGGAGGATATCCGCCAGGCTGGGGATAGCCTTGGCCTGGTGGACCTGGCCGCATGGCATACTGCTGATAGTTAGGCTGAGGAGGATGAGCCATAGAAGACTCGAGTAGAGCCTCATAGTCCCGGCACGCCTTGATAAACTTCTCGTTCAGTTGTGTGAAGTCGTCTACCCAGCATTAGTGACATGACTTGCGTAGTGACGATCCTATGACTTACCCTTCCTCTGCGAGTACTTCTCGATTAGCTTAATAAGCTTTGGTCGAATAGCGAGAGTCTGGTGATATAGCTTCTGTAGGTTTGTTAGCATACTTGGGCACAATAGTCCCAGGAGTAGACACTTACGCCAATCTCCTCATTATCCTCGTCTCTGGGTGCCGTGTTGGAGGTGCTCAGCAAAGTGAGCAGCTTCTCGACATTCTTGATCTCGCCAAACACCTCTGATTCCATCTGGGCCTCGCGCTGCAGCTCGTCCGGCGTGGGGTCGGCCAGCTTCTCGACATAGTTGAGCGGGAAGATACCAGTCTTGCCTCTGAGAGAGCCCCTCCACCAGTCCTTGTAAACGCTTTCCAGAACTGCGATTATGTCGCCCTTCTTGAACTCAAGCTCACCAGGTTCCGAAGGCACAAAGTCGAAGAGGGCACGCACTCGGCTAACGGTGGCAGCTGTGGTGCCGGCGGGCACGGGAGGGGCAGGACTCTCTGTCTGAGCACTGGGTCCGGCTTGTGTGCTTGGGCCGGCAGCGGCAACCTTCTTGCGCTCCTCCTCCTGTAGACTCAGCTTGAGTGCCATCTGCAGCTCATCCTCCTCCTTCTGGCGATCCAGGTCGGTGAGACCCTGCTTTTGGGGCGCACTCGGGGGCTGGAGGTTTGGGTTGCTTCGTGTGACACGGTGGTAGGCCTCGTTCATGATGCCCAGTTCGGGATCGTCGTTAAACATGTCGGACCAGCTCTTCATGTGCTCGATGATCTTGGACTTGACTTGTGTGTGCGTGTTACGGTCGTTGGCGAGACGGAGGAGGGCGTCGGTGAAGGCGCGGCTGGACAGTTCGCGGTGCATCTTCTTACCGCAGTTTTGCGCAAGCGCATGGGCGAGCTATGTGGGAGTTAGTTGGAGACCCATACAGGCAACAGGCAAAACATACCTCGAGGGTATAAAGCTGGACATTTGCGTTGCGATGCGCAAGACGCCTGATAATGCTCTGGACGGCCTCCTTAGGGCCATTTTGGTCGCCTGAGACCTTGTCGCAGACCTCGATAATGGCGCCCCAGTCCTCAGAGGTGAAGCTCTCGTCGGTCGCCTTGACTGTCCTGGAGTTAGCATGTGGGCAAAAGAGAGGTGCCTAGCTACACGCCTTTGCGTGACGAAGCGCGGGATGAGGAGCGGAGAACGTACTGACGGCATCGTCGTAAGGGCCTGCAGCTGAGGCTCGAAACATGATGGTTGGTGTTGCCAAGCAGGCTGCTGTCTTTTGGGTATCAAGCTATCGGTGGGTGCGGGCAGGTCTCGGCGGGGAAAGAGTACTGCAAGAGCAGCGTCGGGTCGAGATGCCGAGGTGTTTTGGTTTGCCTAGATGCCTGGGATATCTAGGTATGGAGCGTATCAAGGGAGATGGTGTAGGTAGGTAGGTAAGTAGTTGGGTTGTTGGTGGTGATGATGCGAGGACAGGAACCCCAGTTTATCGTCGGTCGTCGGCGTCGCTGCGCAAGTAGGATCTCCACACTTTGGCACGTCACTCCGGCTGAACTGAACTGAACAGAACAGTCCCTCAGGCCTCTTTTCTGTTCCTTTTTTGGCAAGAAGTCGTCGTGGACTGCAGGGATAAGGATGGACAGTAAGAGAGATTGGCTTTGGGTCTCCAAGGCTGCGTGGGCGGATGTTTAAACAGGCTTCATGGTCCGTCCTTCCCTTCTTGGGGGGGGGGGGGCTCAGGCACTTTCTTTCGCCGCGCTCTTCGTCATCAATGGGAATCAGCGGGGCTTAGCTGCCTTCCCGCTGGTTCACTCTGCTCCAGCCAGTCAGACTAGGCAGAGAGAGCTATGGGCTCAGCTCTCCCCTCCCCAACCAGGCCACGCACGCGCCACAGACAAGCACTAGCCCGACGGGAGCTACCTCCAAGATACCCATGCAATCTCCAAATACGGGCTGCAATACGTGTATTTCTCATCTCACTCTTTAGGTTCCGAGTCCGAGGTGCCACAATTGGGGAAGCAGACGCCACAATAAAGACGTCACGAGCCTGCGGACGCGCAACTGGCCGCGACCGAGTCATAAGTGAGAGGTGGGAGGGGGGGAGCAAATTCACGACAGAGGACGCCTCAGCTATCAAGGATGTACTCGAATATTGGTCAAGTCAGTTCAGTTCAGTACCGACTCGACGTAACCTGCTAGTAAGTAACCTGACTTCCGAGTCCGATATCAGAGCCTTGCAGTCAGCCCTACCCAGACCTAGACCCCGTCCTGTCCCGTCCCTCGTCAAAGCAACAAAAAACTCCGTATCCATTCTGTGCTTCCATGCTGTAATGCATACCTACAAGCCCCCGTTGACGCCAAATCACTTCATCAACACCAAGTCATCTCCTACATACTTAGCCAAGCGACACCCATGCGCCATCCTGTTAGCAACTCCTTGTTCCTCGAAACAAACCTACGTGCTCTAGATGGCTCCCATATATCTTATCTTCCTCCTCTTGTATGAAGCAAGTTGATGCTGTATCTGTCCGTCATGTATATGGCTTGAGTATGCTGAAAGAGCACATGAAATGTACACAAGCTATTGTTGTTCAGGGTCTTTACCACCCTCGTCGCGAGGCGCTGCGGCTCTCGTATCCCGCTCGGTCAGAACCGATGCCTGGTGCGCCCTGGGCACTACTCCGTCCCTCTTCAATGCTCCGTCGGCCTTGGGCATCCATCTCTGAAAGGTCAAAGACCAATGGCTCTTCGCTGACCGAGTCGTCATCTCCACGTCCCGGTCGGTTGATGGATCCGGCGAAACTTCCACGTGAAGACTGTGGTGGCGTCTGTCTGTGTGAAGGCATTCCCATATATCGGCGTCGCCCAAAGGGAGAGCTGGATGTCACCGCTGGGATGAGCCCTTCAGGAGGGTTGTCTTCCGAGAGTCCTTGTTGCATCATTTCTGGTGGGTCAGTACTCTCGATCTCGGCAGCTGGTTGGAGTCTGCTTGACTCCCTTGCCGTTGACTCCTCCTCCAGCTGCGCCTGTCGGCCCCGTAAGATGCTCAGACTGGGCACTTCTCTGTCATCCGCCCCCAAGCTGATGCTGCGATGCGCAAATGCCATGTCCGTGTCATCTTCATCGACCATCGCGCGGTTCTGCAATGCGACAGAGCTCGCCCGTCGCTGGTAGGTCCCCAGTCGTGGTGACAGGGGTATATCGATGGCTCCAGTACCATCCTGAGTGACCGTGTTCTCTCTGATGGGGCCGGGCAGGGCACTATCTGGTGCCTGTCTCTGCTGTGCAGCGATCCGGCCTTGGTTGTTGTAGTCAATGATTGAATTCTCGCTTAGCCGAGATGGAATCGCTGGTGTGTGAGGAGTATGTGGCGATAGGGGTTTCCCAGGAGATGACGACGCAGACATGGACGCCGGTGCTACCATCCCTGGCACGCTTGTCAGCTGCCGGCTGGAGGAGCTTGATGATCGATGCATCTGCGCCGACGATGTCATCGACTCAGTAAGGGCGTTGTTGGAGTCCTTCATCATATGAAACCGGGAAAGTTGTGCCACCGTCCTGTTTGTGGCCGACTCTCCCTTTTTCGAAGGCTCAAAGCTCTTTAGTGTCTTCTTGCTGTCGAGTGCCTTGAGGAATTCGGATATGTTATCATCCTCGTTCTGGAGCGACTCGGAGCTGGTGCCGGCAACTTCAGCGAGAAGCCCTGAACCTGGCTGGACCACTGATGAAGCCAGACTCTGCCTTCCGCTACTGCCTTGCTCATCATCACCCGCCCTGCTGGCACCTCCAAACGACAGACGACCTCGGCGGTGGGTAAAGCTGCTGCTGTATCGGCTTGTCGAGGCCGGCCGAGGAGACCCGGTGACGGCGTTGTCGACAGACTGAGGGGGCCCACCCCTCAGAGATGCTGGCATACCAGCCGTGAGGGACGTGCGGTTTCCTGGTTGCCGAAGAGATGGGATCATCCCCGGGCGCGTGAGGGACTGGGGAGAGGCTGGCTCGGGCTCGATCTGGCGGGGAACGGGCGATCCCGACAATGAACCAGCCTTGAACGGCTGAAATGACACTGATGGCCTACGACTATGAGGGGTTTCCGTTCGCGGCGGCACTCGTGTTGAACCCTGCCGAGTTGGTAACGAGTTTGGCCCATCCACCTCATTGTGCACTGGTAGAGAACCAGGAGGTGAGCTGGTATCAGATCCAGGGGCCCGCACCGCCCTCAATGCTGAGATGGGGCTGGTGCCCACAGGAACGTTTCCATGAAATGTCGAAAGACTTCCATAAGGTTGTTGCATATCACTCAGGTTCGGGCGCACTCGGTTATCTCGTAATGATCCGACTTCGGCCATTGGTACGCGTGGCCTATCCGTTTGCTGAGGAAGCGAAGGTCGGAAGAAGTTTTCGTCTACGCCCATGAAACGAGAGCTCAATAGGGCCTCGGAGTCATCGACCCGGAAGTTGCAGTCGTTACGATACGTAATGACAGTGCTTATTCGTCCCACGGGAACCTCCAAATCACCAAACATGTACTCTGTTACGTTATCTGGTCTCCCGTCGATGGAAAACCGTAGTTGATCATATCGGGGACGCTCCGAGTCGGATATGCGTACTCTGCATCGAGGGGTAAGTGCTGGATGGGAGCTCTTAGCTGGTCCCTGGCTAGCAAACTTCCACGCTGGAAGTAGGCGGGTGGCGGTGAAGAGTGAGCGGAAGAAGACAATGGCCTTTTTGTAGACGGTGGGCAGGACGACGCCAAAGTCGGTGGACGGCATGCCCGCGTGTTTGAGCTCAACTTTCCATCTCTCAATGATGACCTCAGAACTCCTCCGGGATGCGCCAGAGGAGCTATCGGTCGAGGACCCTGAGGAGTTGAGCTGCTCCATCACGTCCCATCTTTTGCCATTCTCGTCAACAATGACGAGACTTTGGCTTTCTTTTAAGCGAGATGTGTCCAGATACACCTCGATAACCATCGCAGGTGGGTGGTTCTCAAAACTGCCACAGGTCTTCCAGATCTTGAGATCATCTCTAAAGTCGTCAATCTCATCCGTCTCAATTTGGAACTATTCCGTGGTCAGCAACACATCGAGGTAGAACAGCCAGTAGACATACCCATTTGTTAGGTTTCCGTGCGCCGTTGGCTCCTCGTGCAGGCTTGACCTTGATACGGGAATCGAGGACTATTGCTGCTGTCTTGGCATAGAAATTCTGCAGATGAAGCATCAGCATCTCGGGATCGACCCCAATGTATTTATCCCATTCATACCTGTATTATCTGATCGAGCTTCTTGATAGAATCGGCGGGAACTCCCACAGGCGGTGGGGTCTCGAGAGTCGGTGATCTCGGAGCATCTCTACTAGAGAAGGATGACCCTGCGCGAGGTCGAGAGCCCAACGCGGCTTCTCGGGCTGTATTCGATCGGGGGAGATTCGTCTGGGGCTTCGCGCCGGGGCTCGAGACCCGTGCCGGGACTCGGGGCTGTTGATGCATTGTAGGTTGTGGTGTGCGCGGAGGGTCGTGGTAGGTATCGGGAGGGAATGATCACGAGCGTATAGGGATCTTGGTCGGCCAACGGACCTGCTCATCCATGGTTCATATCTCTGGGAGCAGGATGGGAGAGAGCGGAGAGGGTTTCAAGGGATTGGCGGGCTTCTTGAGTTAAGTTGGATCGGTCCGGGGTCGGTCAGGGACAGGCGCATGAAAGTGGGAAATAAAAAATACACTTTGATGCCGACGGTGAGCTGGCGACTAAGGCTTGGGCCGTTGACAGCGAGATGCAGGCGCAAAGTTAGAGGGAAATGGGGATAAGCGCAAGGCAGCCAGACGCAGCCGCCAGGGTTGTCGTCGATGAAGGCACAGGATGGGTGAGCAAAGAGGGCCTAGCACTGCGCTGCACTGTACCACGCAAGGGTAGGTAGGGCTAGCTCGGTTTGTTTGTGTAGTTGTTGTATGTCTGTGCCCGTGACGATATGGATGGTGATGGTCGGGTTGCTGCAGCGTTCGTCCCGTCGCTGCAGCAGCAACAAAAAGTCTAGATGAAAGAGACGAGTTGTCTGCTCGAGTCCATGGAGAGGATAGACACAGTAGAGCAGATGGAGGTCACGACGTCGCAAGAACCAAGGGCCTCGTGATGGGCGACCGGGAGTGGATTGGACGGGCGGCTGTCGTCATCGGCTAGAGCCGCACGTCACAGGTCCATATGCGTCCTCTCTCTGAGTCGAGCTTGCGTCGATCCTGGGATGCAATGAGTCGCTCCCGGTTATGGTGAGCTAATGAATATCGAAAGTTCTTAATACAAGGACTGAATATGCTGCAGCCTTGTCAGGCGGCAATTGAAGGAAGAGAGGAGACGAAGATGGACGGATGAGACGGGGTCGAGAGAGAGAGAGACGAGATAACGACAATGGACCTATGGAACTTGGCTCCGGTAAACGGATGGATCCATCCTGCCTGCCTCGATCCCGTCGCCTGCGTTGCCGAATGGGGGATCACCATCCAAAGTGGGCGGGCGGCCACTGAGCATGGTCCTCCAGGGGACGTGGTCAGTGCGGTTCAGTGGATGCTTCGAATCGCTCTGGGGGCGTCTGGGCGGTGGGTACCCCTGCAGGGTGCTGACTTTCAGCGCTTTGATTGCTCCCAGCCGGCGCCTCTTTTCGGCCCCCACAACCGGCGACCTCTCCATCTTGCTCCAAGTTTGGAGAAGAAGGAGAGTCCTACACTCCACCATTTTCGTCGTGGCATCACTCAGGGTCTCTCTCTCCACAGAGGTTCTCGCCGCTCATCAGGCAACATCATGGCATGGACAAGCATTGAACAAGCATCTTGCTCTACATGGGAAACGTGCATCTCCCTCCTCCTCGCTCTGGTTGGCTCGTGATGGACGTTGTGACAGTTCACAAAGCAAACGAGTCACGGTAGGTTGACTCATGGCCGCTTTCTCCCCCCTCCTCCTCCTCCCAAGCCCTTCGAGGTGAGGTGGGCTTATCTCGCTTCAGGCGCTTTCGAGATAAGCTGCCTGGCCTGACCACCTCCTCATCCGAGGATGGACTTTTGCTCCTATATCTTCTCTTTCCAGCCTAGCCTGTTGGTAGATCGTAGATGTTCTTGGTGCTACAGAACCCCGCAGATCCATATTCACATGAATGGACCCATCCATGGTGTTGCCATTCTTCTCATGTTGTCTTTGTATACCTTGAGAACCATGACAATCAATTGTTCGAGTAACGGCGTACTGATTGATAGTAGCGCATTTCTTTGTCCCACGGATGGATACTCTTTAACGTTTATGCTATGCTTTGAGCATGGAGCATGAAGCATGAAAGAACTGTGACAAAGCCCTCGAGGTTGGCCCTTGAGTTATCATACCTACATGATGGTATGGCTAATCTATTAAGATTACGACCACTTTGAACAGTTATGCTTAGCATAACCTTTACTTCTACAGAGTACAGCTTCCTACGTCGCTTCACATGTCCCGTTCGAACATGAATGTATATACATTCTCCTCGGCTAGAGAGCCAAGGTTAAGCCAATAGATACGGCGAAACGTAAACTCAACACTATCTATTCAGCACTCAACTTCTTCAACCTGGTCAAGTTTCTCTCGAGTCCTATGCTCCTCGAATGCAAACCGATCCAACATCCTCACGTGGTCTGGGATTTATTACCTCGTCCCTTGCCCCCTCTGCCTCGGCCACTCCCTCCTCGTCCGCCGACCGATGGCCGGCTATTGGCGTTGGCACCGGCTCCTCCGCCGCCTCCTTGCCCACCATCTGCTGCCGCTTCACCGGCGGCATTCTTGGCCTTCCCCCCTCTGCCTCGCCGACCTCGTCGCGCCCCCTTGCTGTCCTTATCTCTGGTCTCCTTCTGTTTCCGTCTGGCCTCCTCCTCTTGTGTTCGCCGGCTCTCCTGGTCCCACCACTCTTGGAACGCCTGTTCCTGCTGGATCTCTTGGAGTGACCTCTTCGCAACGGCTTCCTTTACGGCTTCTTGCTCGCGTTCTTGCTGACCAATAATATCCGCCAGAGTGAACCCGAGAGTAGGTTCCGCCTTGGGTGCTGGTGTAATGTACGACTTGGAGTGTGGCACCAACGGTTTGCTGGCCTGAGCGGCTGAGGGTCCCGCGACGATTGCGGGGGAGCTGTTTGTTCGACCCTGCCCCGGAAACCTTGTGTCGGGTGACGCGGTGCGACGTGTCGCAGACTTTGGCTTGGTCTCGGAAGCTACCAGCGGCTTGGCCTTGACAGACGGTACGCTGGTTATCTTGGCATCTGCCGTCATCGCCTCTTTCAACGATGTCTTGGGCCCAGGGCTAGCTGTCTTCCAAGGCGCGGGCTTTCCACCTGACGGCACTGGTTCCCATGGGACTCGGTTGACCGTTTCATCTCTGGCCGCTGCTTCAGCCGCCGCCTGCGCTTGAAGCTGTCTTTTCCGTTCCTTTTGTGATACCTTGGCCTGAGGCTTGTTGGCAGTTGCGTCCTTTGTCTTTTGCGCCTGGAGCCCGGCGGTCAACGCAGACGTAGATGCTTCTGACATGATGTCTTTCAAATCGAGCTTTGATGTGGCCAGCGTTGAAGCTGCCCAGGGGGCACCGGGTTTCGATATTGTGCCCGATGAGGATTTCGTAACCCCTAGCTCTGATGACTGCAACATGGGCGACAAAGAGAAGGCATTGGGCGTTGGGCTCTGAGCAACATCCAAAGGTTCCTTGCCCTTGGCTTCCCTCCAAGCCTTGGGTAGCTGCGGCACGTCTTCAGTGTCGATGGGGAGACGAAGGCTGGATGGTTCATTCAGGGGTGACCGTGTGGTGAGCGACGGGTCATCCTCATCATCCATATCAAAGATCAGCTCAGCCTGTGACTGTTTGGGTCGCAGGTTAGGACTGAACGGTTCGTTGCGTGCGCTCCTCGACTTTCGCCGAGTCGTGTCTGGTGTCTGTAAAGGACTACCATCATCCAGGCTCCCAATCCGCGCCTTGAAGGATGATGAAAGCTTCTTTTCATCCTCCCTCTGCATAGCCTTGAATGCCATCTCCTTGATCCTGATCTGCCGCTCTTCGTCAATATCGGCAGCCAGCTCTGGATACTTCTCATGAAGTAGCAATGTGGCCCTTCCGCTTCGTGTAAACGGAAGCCGCGCAAGTTGGTTATCGCGGACTACTTCATCCAGTTCAAAAAGAAGGTCTTCATCCAAGTCATCCAGTAGGTGGTTTTCAAGCATCGACTCGAGCTGGAGGCAAATGTATTCAAGCCCAGTGTCCTTGAACTCTGTAACGGAGCATGGGCTGATCTCGTTGAGCAGGTTTGAGATGTTCCGCGTGGTCACAAACTTTCCAATGAGGCTCTGGCAGACTTGAGAGAGCCGGTCAAGCATCAGCTCGTTTGCGGCGCTCATCACGCCCAGCACAAGCTCTGACAACTCATCAAGGTTGGACACCGATACCTCGTCAAAGAGCTCTTGCCCAATGTCGGCATAGATGAATGACATGACGTAGTGAAAGATGTCAGGATCGATGTGCTTGAGATCAACCCTGATCTTATCCTCTTCGCCCATACCGTCTCGACGTCCAGCGAGCCATTGACCTTGAGAACGACCATTAAACAGGCCCTCAAAGAATGGGCATCGCTGGCATAGTAACTGGCTATGGGCCGTGACATCTTCCCCGTCTAGTTCAATGATGATATCGCCATCATCAAAGAAACTAGGGTCATAAATCGCCTGCTTGAAGTCGGCATCGAGAGACTCGTCCACCCCTGTCTGCAAGCGAACTGCTGCCTCTAGCTTGGGTAAGACGAGCTTGGTCGCCACCTTCATCAGCTCAGTCCTGACACGCCGGAAGCGAGGGGCATCCGCCGGTGATTCGCGTGTGTACCTCCACACAGGTACGAAACTGTCTTGATAAGCGTGGACAACAATGTTGAGAACGGTGTAGATGTCAACCCCAAAGAGCGTCAGCAATGCCTTGTCCTCGTCGATTTCAAGGCCGAAGGAATCAGTGTTGAACGATGAGCCACGGTTGCGCAATTCTGATAACCCATGCCGCAGGACTGGACTTCTCCCAGCAAGAACCCAGCTATGAACTGGTATCCTCACTTCGGGTATATCGGACGAGCAAACCGTCATGTTCATATCATCAAACTGGAATGGATTCATTGAAAGCCAATTGACTAGATCCTGTACGATGTTGGATGACCGAAGGATTTCATGAGGAACCGAGCCAGGCTTCTCACGGACGATGGCCTTCTCGAAGGCTTCGCGGCCAGTCGTGGTCTCCCTAAGGTCAGGGGCTTGGAAACTGTTGAGGCATAGAAGGGAGCTGATTTCGTCGCGGAGTGACTTTTCAGAGATCTTGATCTCTTGAGCCATCACCTTGCTGTCCTTTCTGATGGCAGCAAACGCACCAAATATAGAGCTTCGAACGGCCACGCAGTTGGTGATGTAGGGAACTCGCTGGAATTTAAAGTCCTTGCGCTTTGCTCCAGACTCTGCGAATCCAGTCATCTTGCCCTTGGTGCGCTTGACTCGTTTCCAGACAGCCCCTGATTCGGTACAGATGATGACTGAACCATGCTCGCCAACTCCCACCGATGCGGCGCCATCCTTGCGTGAATCCCAGATGCATTGGGGCTGGGTCAGGGCATTCTTGATCTTGACCGGGTTGGTGGTGGACGCGGCAGATTGGCTGGGGTCCCCCTTGTGGTTGAGATGGAGTGTGAAGAGATCTCCGCGTGCCGTCACCGCAGCGATTGTCTCGCCTCCTGAGGCAATAGAACTGATTTCTCTTCGACCCGGGTCATACCGATTTGAATAGGAGGAATTCGTTAAAGTGTGATTTGTGAAAACGTCGGGGAATGGAAATTTGACCAGATTGTAGCCATAGTGGCTGAAAACCCAGACCGTGTGGTTGGAGAGGAGACAAATGGTAGCCTTGTCGATGGCCGAAACCATGTCAATTGGGGCAGCCAGGAGAGAGGCGGCAACTTTTCTAGGGGTAGGCTGCACATCTAGTGACCTAGAGTCGGCGTCCATGAGAGCAAGCTGCCCTACATTTCGCCCCCATGTAAAGAGAGAGGATCCTGTGTGGGCAACCGAGTGGTTCGCTGATGCAGCCACACCAAGAACGATCTCCTTTTTGAGGGAACCAAAGACTTGACGTGGTGTGAGACTCATGGGTTCTTCATCTGCCTTCATCGGCGGTGGCAGCGCATATCCGAGCTGTGAGCAGGAGTTCAACCCCCAAGTCCAGAGTTCTCCATTTCCTGCGACCGCCATGGAGTGATTCTGTCCCAGTGCAACCTGATGGACCTTTTTGTCTGTGAAAGGGCCCTCCACAGGCACAAACCTAAACTTGGTATTCTCATGGCCGAGACCAAGTCTTCCTCCGCGTCCAACTCCACATATGTAGAGATTTGAAACCGGGTCGGTGGTCAGGATGGCGCTGTGTAGTTTTGACATGGTCACATCCTGGATAATTAAAGGCCGATTGCGGACCAAAGTCGGGATTTGATCCAGATCCAGCGAAGAGGGTTCCTCCATATCCAGACTTTCAAGGTGGGAGTGGTGAAACCGATGCACAAGGAGGTCTGTCCGAGAGAGATGAATGCGCTCGGGATACTGTCGATCATCCTCGTCACCGACTCCTAGGGATACATTTTTGTTGCTGCCAAACACAAAGAGCTCGTCGCCGTCAATGGAAGACTGAAAGGCATGGGGAACCTTTAGCGTTCTACGACCACAGTCAGTCAAGTCAGGGGGTCCATGTTCCGTGTGAACCTACTGATGTGCCCCATCGCCTGTGCTATCCACGCTATCAGCGTCACTATCCGAACTGCTTCCATCGTCCGTATCGTTCAGCGATCTCGCGGCAATCGTCGAGTTGTAGACATCAAAGGGACTGTTTCCCTCATGGTCTTTGGTCTTGATCAAAAGACCAACCTTGTTGACGGCGCTCAGGTTGTGATTCGTCAGATCGACCCGTTCCTTCTCCAACAGCAAGCGTGCGATCGAAACGTTTCCAGCATACAATGATCGGTGGAGGGCATTCCAGCCGCTCTCGGGGTCTTGGGCGTAGAGGTCGATGGCAGGGTGTTCGATAAGGGCGCGGACGAACTCGTAGGCATTCGGATCGGTCGACGAGGCGGCGCGCAGCAAGACAGTCAGGCCGGCATGGTCGCGGCTGTTGATTTCGGCTCGTCCGAGGTTCGTGTTGGCGTCCTTGGACTTGGCTGGTGTCTGCGGATGCCCGGATGCCCGGCGCTGCTTGATAGCTGATCGAGGAGATGTGCCTGGGCCGCCATAACTTCCTCCAAAGAAGCTGCCGGATCCTCCTATGGCCGGGCTCCTTGACACAGCCTGCGCGTTGTAGCTGGTTGGGGCCAGCAGACGCCGAAACCTGTCGACATCATCTTCCCAGTAGTATTTCCACAGTAAGTGACTCATGGGCAGGGGGCGAGAGGACTCTCCCACGCGCGAAAGGCACCTCGCTGTGAACTCGATGGGTCACGGCTTGTTTAAAGGTGCAAATTGAGGCGCTGGAGAGCTCGGGGGGGTCGGACGAGCTCTGGATGAAGCAAGAGGCGCTGTCAGGTTGATGCAGGGCGTGTCGCAACGGGTTTTGAGCTGGATATAAGTTGCCACCGAGCGCAGATGGGAGCGACTAACAAGGGGTGGAAAGGGGTGTTTGAAGGTCGTCAGTGGAAATTTTGAAACAAAATTCGATAATTTTGATATTGACAACCGAATTTGATGGATGCAATAAAGGGCTCGAGCTGAAAAAGCTTGCGAGTCAAGACTCTGTCGAGTTGGAAGGGCAAAGAAGCACTTGGTAGATGATGACTTGGAGATTCGACCTAGGCATGTACACTCTGTAGGTACCGAGGGGCCGATTGTGCGCGTCAGTTCCATGCCCCAAAAACGAGCCCCAAAACGCGCACTCAAGCTGGCCCGGGCCTTACCCCGCCACGGCGTACCATTTACAGAAGGGACCCTTACAACCCTCCTCTAGGAGCCAATAATGGCTCGCGGTATCAAGGTGTGCAGCTGTCGAGCTCTGTAACTCAACCCGAGCTTCTGCCACATGGTCGGACCCGGCGTCTTTTATTTGTCGTTGTAGAACTCTGTTCCTGGATGAAGCCGGAGGCTGAGGGGTCTTGTGATGGCATTCCTGACACTAGGAAAGTGATGAGCTGCCAAACGTGTCACCTCTATCTCAGTTGGGTCGAAGAGTCATGATAATCTAGGAAAGATTCTGGAACCCGCGTGGAGTTGGTTTGTAGGTGCATCTAGAGAGTTGGTATGGTGGACGAGTATCTCTTAAGTTGGCAGAAACCTCCGCTCTGTACCTCGACCTACTATTATTATTGCAATAGATTAGCTTCGATTATAGCATTAATATAACTACATATATTATAACCTTATACCTTAAGTATTTCTTTCTTAGGTAAGATTTAGTATTAATTAAAGTATTTCTTATAGAAATAGATATAATTAACTTAGGTCCCCTGTTGTAACCTTAGCGGAGGATTCTGCCAACTTAGGAGATAGGTATAAGGGTAGCTTTAGAAGAGGAATAGCTATGTAATGTAGAAATGAGGAGCTTGACGGTTGCATGGTGTATAAAGCATCTAGGACACGGAGATAAGATATGGTTGTTGCTGTATCTCATAGCGACTGTGAATCACCACCCCTTTTGAATAGGTATATAAACACCTCTTCCATCTTCTCCTCTCTTTTCCTCCTCTTTATTTTCTCCTCATCCACTCAACCCTTCCATCTCCACCTCTGCTCCTCTTTTGCTCCTCATCTACTCTACTCTTTCACCTCCTCTTCTCCCTTCTCATCCAGACATCATGCCGCGCGCCAGCTCCGAGGAGGGTGAGGTCGACCACATCGACCTCACTTTCAATCCTGAGGACCTCATGGACGTGGATGAGGATGAGGATGAGGACCGAGAGAGAGAGGAGTCAAGCCTGTTTCTCCCCAACAGCGTCACGCCGCCTCTTCCCGACGACGCTACTGTCATTGATCTCGTTGGCAACGACGGTGAGCCGGACAATGAGCAAGAAATTGCTCGGGGAAGATCCGACTCAAGTCTCTTTTTACATGACGAACCCGAGGGCGAGGGCATCGTTGATCACGAAAGCAACAATGATGACAACATCATCAACGTCGACGACGATGGAGACGAAGACATGAACGCCAACGGTGATATGAGCGACAACAACATGAATGACAATGATGATACCCACGACAACGGCATGCACGACAGCGGCATGAACGACAACGGCATGAACGGCAACGGCATGAACGGCAACGATGATGACAACAACGATGACAACGATGATGACAACACTGATGACAACGATGATGACAACACTGATGACAACACTAATGACAACAACGAAGACAATCAAGACAATGAGGACAACGACGATAGTGATGAGAGCGATGACAGTGACGACGATCATGATCTCGTCCCATCCGACCAAAAGAACGCGGACGCAGACCTCGAGGAGGCCCTAGAGGAAGAAGGCATCACTGAGCCCGATTGGGCTGAGAGATGCTTGAAGACTTGCAAGCCTCACTGGGATGAGGTCGCTCAGGTACTCCTGAGATACCGGAGGCGCTTCCTCCTCAAGAGAACCGAGCTCCGAAACGTCAAGACCAACCTTCGTCAACAACTCCGTCAGCTCAGAGAGGAGAATCAACGACTTCAGGCTCGCGGGCAGCGGCGCCCACACGTCAAGGTACGTAGTAGCTTCTACCAAATGTGCCCTCAGCATGGATGTACTGACAGAGTGATAGTCGTGGCGTAGAATCGTGAGTCTCTGGGTTTGTGGAACCCCGAAACCACCAGGGTTTCGGAACTGGGGAGACATCTACAAGCTTTCTTGCAAGGAGGAGAACATGTCGTGGTCTTTCAGTACGCGAAAGTCCTCCAAGATGCACCCAGCCCTCAACCTGCGTGCTCCAGATGTTGAGGAAGAAGAACGGGGGATCGTGGCGATTTCTGATGACGAGGAAGAGGAAGAGGAATCCACTGATCCAGGATCAGAGCGAATGTCACCTCCAGATCAGCCTCCGCTTCCACGAGGTTCACAGCAATCCTTGCTCGAACGACTCGACATCGAGTTGCAGATCAGGATCTTCTCGTACCTCTTCGTCTTTGAGCGAGAGCTGGTACATGCCATCTCCCGCTTGGACCCGTACTACGAGCCGACCGAGGTGCCTCAGGACTGCAACGGTCGAGTCTCCCTCCTGCACCGCTTCCACGTTGGCCAGGAGAGCGTCTCGCTGACGTTTGGAGCCCTCAAGCCGCAGGAGCTCCTCGCTCCTCTCCTCGTGTCCAAGCACTTCAACTACCTCGGGGCCAGCCTCTTCTACGGGAGCAACACGTTCGCATTCTCTTCCATCGGCGAGTAGGGTCGCTTTGCGAGCGGAATCGGCGCCAGGCTCCAGCACCTCCAGCACGTCGAGATCCTGTGGATGGGCTCTCAGTGTCTCACCTACCAGCCCGACAACCAGCGCCGGTACACGTCGCGCCGGACACACCACCTCGCCTGGTTCAGCGAGGTTCGCCGCCTCAAGTCCATCGCCGTCTACATCCCCGAGTCTTCCAAGCAGTACATGCGGCGCAAGCATGAGCCTCCTCACATCATCGAGTACATGGCCGACAAGACGGCCGGGCAGCCCAACTACCGCCGCTTCCGCTCTCTGCGCACCATTCCGGGGCTCGACTACCTCCACGTGCTCCGCGGGCTCAACGGCATCACCTTCTGGGACTACGACAAGTGGCTCGAGCTGGGCTCCAAGCTCCCCGTCCGCGACTGGACCTTTGTGAGCGACCTCAACAACACGGTGCGCCGTGCCAAGGCGGAGGAGGACATGAGATTCTGCACACTTCGCAGACTGGCCCCTTTTGTCATTGGGTTTCGCCCTGACAACGACATCATCGAGGGGATCGAAACCTTTGTCAACCAGTACTCGCCCGGCTGTGGTGGACAGGTCGTCGACCTAACCATGGACGATGACTAGACTAGTTGGATTGAGACGGGCGAAGCACATGATAGAGATGTAGGAGAGGGGGGGATATCACATCAAGGTTGGTAGCTAAATAGGAGGCAACAGTTAGCACTGAGGACATTATGAGCTTTATCTCAATCGACATCTCGATTTTTGCTGAACAAGTTAATTCAGCAAGTACGTCAAACCATTGATTACTTATAGACTCATAATCTTCGTTTTCATCCCATAAAGGTCAACATCAGACATACAAGACCCTCAAGGTGATTCAAAAAGACATTGAATTGGCTCGAGATCTATAGGTAACCTAGTCTAGCCTACTCCAATGCAAACCGACCTGCCCCCCTGTCACTCTTTGTAGGTATACAACCGGCCTAACACCATCCGACGCGGATTCTAGCTGAAACGGATCAGAACGTACCGTGTGTGGCACTTGTAATATTCAGTACACCACTCCAATTTCTTCAGATGCCCATGCCCTCCGGAAGCCGTCCTTGTGTGTGTGTGTGTGTGTGTGTGTGTGTGTGTGTGTGTGTGTGTAGTACGGCGTGGTATCGTTGAATGCTTCCTCTCTTTTATTTTTATTGTTGTCTCCTGGCTGTTTTTACCCCTGTCCTCCAACATCTCAGTTAGTGGGGTAGTGCCACGAGCGGAAAGTATCCATGACGGTGGTGAAGACGACGAGAAGGATACCACCTCCGGGACCAAGACGCAGAACCTAGAAGCAATGTCAGCATGAGAATTGGCCTCATGGCGCTCTCAACCCAGAAACCACTCACCTTGGGCAGGAAACCCTTGTACAGAGCGCTGAATCCCTCCTCCTTGGCCACGGTAAAGACGGCGGGCCAAGCCCAGTTGTACTTGGGAACCTGGCCGGGGACCTTGGGGGTGTTTTGGATTCGGCTCTTGACCACGTCGAGAGGCGTGTTCAGGATGGTTCCGACGGTACCACCGACACCTCCGGAAATCATGTCGTTGACCATCTGACCCTGCTTGGTGTCGGACTTGGGGAGAAGCTGTCGGACCTGGAAGATACAGCCGAAGTAGCCGGCGTTCCAGAGGATGTGGCGCCACATGGTGCTCTCGAGACCCTGGTACAGAGTGAGGGGCCCCTCGTTCTTGACAGTCTTGACGACGCAGTCGACCATGCCGTTGTACTTTCCAGCCGAGGCCTTGTCTTGCAGGCGGATCTTGACGAGCTCGAAGGGGACAACCACAAAGGACTCGGTGGCTCCGGCCGAGGCGCCCGTGAGGATCGAGAGCTGCTGGTTCATCGAGGTGACGCCAAACATGTTTCGGTAGATCTTGCCCCATTCGTCGTTGGCAGCGAACTTGGTGGCTCGCTTGGGAGCCTCCATGAGGATGGGAGCAGAGATGCCGCGGTAGAGTCGCGAGAAGCTATTCGCGGGGGGGTTAGCATCAAGAGTCTGGAGCGCAACTGTATCTGCTGGCGCATTGGGCGGGCATTTATTTACCCCTCCTGCTTGATGATCTTGCGGAAGCAGTCAAGCATGCCATTGTAGGCGTCAGCGCCGGCGGCGTTGGTCTGGAGTTGGCTGTTGGGAGTTAGCAATTGGCTCGTATCTCGGGCGCCGTTGGAGGAATTACACTCGGGTCTTGACCACATCAAGAGGGTACCTGGAGAGATTTGTTAGTCGAGTGTCTCAGAGGCACGCGACAAATGCGGTCCATACATCACCAGAATCTACACCAAGCAGGCAAATTAGCGACAAACCCTTCTCGACACGGGAGCAATTGGCGCAAGCATACCTCCGAGACACCGGCAATGGCGCCTTAATCACGAAAAGTCAGCCATTAAGTCCGGGCGAAGCGCCAAGTTCAACATGGAGATGCCTACCTGCGGCGAACTGGTAGACGAAGGGGAGGGGCTTGTCGTTGTTGGACATTTTGGCGACTAGACTGGACTGGGCGGGAGAACACGGGGCGAAGAGAAGAGGAGAGGTTGAGCGGAGATTGTCTCGGGTTGTCGAGAAGGGAAAAAAGAAGAGAGGAAGAGAAGAAGGAGAGAGAGAGTCAGAACAGAGATGGCGACCTCCGAGCGAAGACCGGGCCGGGGAGGGAATTTGTTTTGGTGGTGGTGGTGGTGGTCTTATCGGGCTTAGCGATAACGGGGTAAAAGCAACTTTCCCCCCCACAGACAGAGGAGCTTCACGGTGGAGGTCAACGGCTAGAAATAGGACGACGCCGAAGGGGCCTAACAAGAGTGGATTTTTCTTAGTAGGATTGGATGGGTTGGGTTTTGACTGTGGAGATGGGCAAGAGACGGCGAGAGAGCGAGACCTGGGGGAGGGGAAGTTATTAGCTTCTAGGTACTTGGTCTGTAGTGTACCTCTACTGTAGATTCCTCGGTGAGACGGGTAGGTCAGCCAGATGCCAATACGCCGACTCTTCTCCGACCAGGTGACGATCGCTTGCTTGCTGTTTTAGGAAAGAGGATGAGATCACTTGTTCCATCCAACGGTTTCTACTCAAGCCTAATGACTTGAATTCAAGACACATTTTGCTATCAGGCATGTATGCTTGCTATGCTCCTCTCAACCTTTTTTTTTCTACCTGATGATGAAATAATCCCAACTTGTGTTACCACCCAAAAGAAAACGTCGTCATATGTAAACCCGGCTGCCCGATGCCCGCCACCGGGCTTGAGGCTCCCCGACCAGAAAAGCAGGAACAGCGTTCAGATTTCCAGACGGGGGACCACCTTCAACTCTTACCCTCCGGTACCTGAATGGGTAGCAGGGCATCATCGGCATTGGAGGGGAGACACACACACCCTTGTCCCTGCAGAAGCCTACCTTTCCTCGCCCGATAGGCTCTGCTAAGGGAGAAGCCCTGACACTGCGGGCAGCCACGGGGGCTCCACGGGGCCGGGACGTCAAAGAAGCTTTTCTTTCTTTTTTGCTCTGAAAGACGTGGGATGGCGAAACCGGGCGTGGGAGGGATAGAGTCGGCGCGGAGACTTGCCGGTTATGCATCCGAGCCGACTCCCTCCTGGAAGAGGTCAACAACGAGTCTGGACAATGGTAGATTTAAAAGGCCAAGAAGCCGAATCCGACCACCAGAATGGGAAAACGCTTCCTCGGAACATTTCTGCTGTCTCATGGCAATCACCCCCGCGAATTGCTGCGCACGCATGTGCCCGGTCAAGACACCGGGCGGCCACGGCGTCCGTCCCCCGTCGACCGAGCGGGTACTGAAAAGCGTCTCCCCAATCCGGTCTAGCTCTAGGATTCAGCGAAGACGGACGGGGACGGAGTTGATGAGTGTTTGAAAAAAGGCCGCATAACTTGATTCATCATTGGCATGGCTTGGTAATGAATGAGTGTGTGAGTTCGCCAGACGAGGTATATAAGCCATGGAGGGCTATCAACTCGCCGTTATACCAAGCAACTCGATAACAACATTAGAAGTATACCCATTCAATAACAACAGCACTTTATTAATCCTCTCTCTAGCGTGTGTTGGTCAAAGTGACCATCGTATGGTTTCTGCGGTTCCGTATCTCCTCGACTTGCCAATCCGTTCGTCCTTGACCTGCCTCTCCATCTGAGCGTGAAATGGTGATGCTGTCTCAGCGCCTGGACCAGCCCAGTCCAGCCCATCCTTGACCGAGAATCCCTGGTTCCCTTGCGTCCGGTTGCGAGGGATGCTTGCTCGCTAACCCCAAGCTGTGAGATGTAGTAATAACCCCATCTCATCTCCCTGACCTGGATGCTTTGCACCCTATGAAACCATCAAGCTCCCCATTTTTATATTATATGGCTTATTCCTCTTTCAAAGCTGCCCTTATATTTCATATTCGCCTGGGTCATATTAACTGCCCCTGTAAACTGACTTGATACTGTCTCAACGGCTGGGCTATCCTTGACCAAGATTGCCTTGCTCCCTTGTGTCTATTTGTGAAGGATGGTGGCTCGCTTGGCTTATGACAAAGAAGGGGATGGCAATGATAGGACAAGTATTCAACAGTCCTTGCCAAAGAGTAGATAAGATTCAATACGTTTTAAATGAGTTCACTTCCAACATGGTTCTCATGTCATCTTGATTCCTTGATTGACGCAGCAGCTGTAAAGACCCAATCCTTTTTCTTCCTGTAACTATCTAGCTAATCTACAATCCTGGCCTCATCCCTCAGTTCGAGGCCCTCGGCTTCTTCAATAAAACATTACCAAAACGCAATCGTATAATCCCCGAATGCGGCAACATGCCTATACAGTCACTCCTACACTGCACTCCTTCTTAATGGGACATCACCTCCCGATAACGATCCATGCCCAGGTCCACCGAGTACGCCAGCAGGCGGTCTTGTGTCAGGGGCAAGTTGAGAATCTTGGCCCGAAGTTCCATGTCCTGAAAGTCTGTTAGTGCTGATTCATGATAAGGGATCGCATTTTCGACACATACCTGTTTCTTCTTTGTGGCCTTCAAAATCTCCTTGGCAGTCTCATCTGCCATGTCCGACACAGCAGCGTACCGCAAAACCTCTGAATCCGCCACATCCTCATCCATCGCATGTAGTCCAGCGAGAAGTCTCTCCAGCACGATGGCTGGTGGCATTTCCCCCTTGCTTCGGTGCTGGATCAACATCAAGAAGAGGTTATAAATCTCTCCACCCAATGACCAGTTCGAAATAGCCATGTGCCGGCCCTCAAACTGAGAGATGAGAGCTGACAGGTTATCATACTCGCGCTCCACAATCGCCAAAGGCGCAACCTCCTTGACCAGCACTCGGTGAGCCTCGACAAAAGAGCCAGCGCGCAGAAGGCACTGAACTTCAGCATATGCATCCTTCTTCACGCTGCGCATATACAGAGCCAGAGCCTCCCAGATCCACGATGAGGGAATGCAGAACTTCTCGACCAGCACTCCAAATGCCGTGCTTGTCTCATCTCCAATCAAACCGGCGTGTCGGGCCAGGTGTTCTTGGATGGCCATCTTTCGGGCAACCGAGTTGCTCAGGTGCAGCAGCACGAACACGGCTTCAAGCCACTCACCAGCGCTTGTGAGTTGTGATGCGTAGGCGATGGTAGCAGCGTCGGCTTTCTCAGTGGCCCTATCCCCAAACGAGACCTTGCCAGTAGACACAAGTGCAAGACCGAGTTGCCATGTCAGTCGCATATCAAGAGGTGAGAGCCGCGAGTTTTCGGGCCGCAAGATAGCCTCCAGGTCAGAAGCATCGTTTGCGTACAGTTGCAAAAGACCCCAGAGGAGATCTTGTCTGCGATCAGAGTCCACGTCGTCCCACAGTGGCTTGATGCCCTGGTCGATGTACCATGGGAGTGGCAGATATTCTTTCTCCTGGTCCACATCATTCTTGAAACCTTGTACTGCAGCAGCCAGGTCATCAAACTGCGCGATTCCATACCACAGTCGGAGACCAAAAGATTGCTTCCAGTCCAGGCCAAACTTCTTCGAAATGACAAACGAGTCCAATCGGTCCTCAACAGGAACTCCCTTCATGCCTTCACAAACACACGCGTTGCCACTCAGGAGCTCATAAATCGTCCGGATCGATTCCGAGAACTCTGAGAGCATCTTGGAGTCGTGCCAAGCCTTGAGCTGTTCCCTCATGTCCTTCTTGGCGGCATCATTGGTTCCAATGAGAGGGACGAGGGTGGCGAGACGGAAGTTTTTGCCGTCGAGGAGGTGTTTGCAAGCCTCAGTAACCCGATGACCCGCAAGGCAAGCAACGGCCTTCTCTTCGCTTGAGCCAGCGAGACCGATGGTGGTTGACGAAGCTTGGTCGACCAAGTCGGTCCAGAATTTTGACAGTTCAGCCCTTCGAATCAGGTGTTCGGGTTGTGTAGGATGGGGTTCCAAGTCGTCAAAGAGAATGCTCGCCAAGTCCCATACATGCTTCTCCTGCATACTAGAAGGATCATTCATGTCCTGGTGATGGAAAACATCCTTAAGACTAGCTGCCTTCAGTGAGGCCACGGGAATATCATCAACCACGCGAATCTCGGTCAGCTTATCCTGGCTGCCAAGATACCTCTTGGAGGGCTACATTTGCTGGTTAGGAGGATCACACGAAAGCTTGTTCCTTAGGCAACTTACATCTGTAGAAAAGGTGGCCAACCGAAGCTCCTGCGTTTCCGTCTGGATAGTAGAACGCTTGAATAACAGGAGGTCCGAAGCCCGAGGAATCGATCGTCGACTACTCTCAGGATCAAACGGTCGAGGAACAACGAGTGTCTCATCGGGTCCCCAGGTCGGCCGACCTGCGTCGTGAAAGACCTTTTCGTCATGATCAATAGTTAAATTCTTGTCTTGTCGCTCGTAGGGCCACTAATTTTCCAATCTTAGCATCAATTCATATATAAGTCATAGTTACATAAACCTCCAGCGTGTTTCAATCTGGGGCCATTCAGGCAACTGCTAGGGAACCGACCTTGGGGAAGCCTTTGCCAGGGATAGAGGCTCGAAGATTCTTGGGGGCTGGCTTGGGCTTCTCGAACAAAGAGTTCATGAGGTCGATACTCGTCGCAAAACCACGTCCTTTGTCCATGCCAATTGTGCTGGCAGCAAAATTATCCATCCTGTCATTCTTGGCTGTGCTCTTCCTCCAGATCGACGACTTCCGCAATGTGTCGTTCCCGCTCTTATCAAGATCGATCAGCACACCGGTCTGTCTCGAAGGAGAGTCGTTCAGCTCCCTGAGAAGCTGTCGATCTCGCTTGACAGGGCTGACAGTCTTCCTCAACATCTCCATCCAGTCATCTCCATCTGCAACCTCGAGCTGAACAGGACCAGCAGAGTCCTTTACAGCTCGCATTCTAGCTCTGAGGATGCCTCCAGGAGTGGCCTTGACGGCGTCCTGGGCATCCTCGGACGAGGCATCGTCATGCTCCGCGGCAAGATGGTGTTCAAGGGAAGACCTCGCCATGTCTTCATCCTCGGACACGTCATATTCCTCACCCACGTCTTCGGCGAACTCATCATCGAGAGACAGCCTGACGTCGTTGGGTGCAGAATCCGCGGAGCTAACCCCTAAAAAAGACTGCTGGGCAGAGAAATCACCTTCATACATCTGCGCCTGCTCATCAAAGCCACCGGGCACGCCTCGGTGCATCCGGAATTCAAACGTGTCGTCTTCCATTGGAGTGCTGCCAGTGGTATCAAGAGCCATTTCTTGGGTGACAACAGGCTCCTGCTGGGTGACATCTTCCTCGTCATCCGAGTCATCATCGTCGAGACCGTAGGTAGTAAAGTGCTCAACCGAGAAGACCCAGATGCCAGTATCCTGGTCGTAGCTCTCGAAGGTCGTGTTCTCGATACGCTTGAGACGCTCGACGTGCTTGTTGAATCGCTTGGGGTCGTTAGAGATTCTCTTGTCGCGAGCTCCGCGAGGCCAGGACTGTTCCAAGGCGATCCTCGCGGGCACGTTGAGACCCTTTCCAACAGGTGGCTTCTTAGCTGCCACAGGATAGACAGTGGCCGACCGGGGTTGGAGAACGATCAGACCACCGCAAATGTCGTCCAGATCGATGTTGCTGATGTCAACAGGGACCTTGAAGGAGACGTATCCAACATTGTCACGTCCAACAGTGAAGCCGTCAACCTTCTGTCGCTGCATACGGTTCATCTTTTCGAGATCCTCCTTGGGGGGTTGCATCCAGTATTGGCCGGGAGCATTATCGAAGTTGTTAGCCGAAGCAGCTTCCGGGGTGGCCGTGTTATCCTCCTCATGAACAATGGCGAGCTCCTTGCCCTTAACTTCCTCCATCTCAGGAGTCTTGGAGCCGTTCGAACCGTTAGTCGGACGAGTCTGACGGGGAGTCTCCTCGTTGGAGGGACTACCGACATCCTCGGGGGCGGGAAGAGCACCGCGAACAGGAGTACCGTCCTCGACATCGACGTTGCTTGTGTCGAAGCTGACGCGCTTCGAAAGTTTGCGAGATCCGGTGCCAGCGTCAGACGACTTGTCCTTCTGCGGAGTCGAGAAGAGATCACTTCTAATGTCTCTGTTGATGACAAGCTTCTTGGAGCCAGTGCTGCCGTACCACCGAGGCTGAGATCCGTTGGAAAACGCTCCGGGAGCAAGGATACTGTCCTCCGTGTTGAAGCTGCGGCGAAGGTTGTTGGTTGACATGCTCCTGCTCAATGCACCATTCCTACTAGAGCCCAGCAAGCTGTGGCCGAGGTTTGCGTTACCTGGCGTGCTCGAGATGCTACTAGCAGGGCTGCCTGAGGGAGTGCCGTAAGTGCTGTACGAGAAACCAAAGCCTCTCTTCTGGGGAGTGGCATAGCGGGATGCGGAGGCAGGGGCCAGCTTGTACATGGGGAGAATTGAACTTCTCCTAGGCTTAGAGCTTCCGTTAAGAGGGGTAGCAAGAGGGCCAGGGTTTTGGACCTCGTTGCCGCCCAAGCCGGCAAACAAGCCAGGGGAGCCGAAGGCCGAGACATCATTAATGTTCGCCGTGAGTCCCAGGGGGGCGTTGGCAGTCTGGCTGTTACCAAGAATCGAAGAACCGTTCACCTGCTGCTGCTGATTGGTGCTTCCACCAAAGAGAGACGAACCCTGGTTTGGGTTTTGGCCGCCGAACAAGCTAGATCCAGCGACGTTGTTGGTGCCACCGAACACATTGGGTTTCTGCTGTTGGTTGTTTGCATTTCCAAAGAGAGAGGTGCCAGTCGTTGCCTGGTTCGTGGTGTTAGAGCCGAGACCACCGAAGAGGCCAGTACCGCCGGTGTTTGGCTGAGCAGTGTTGCTGCCGCCGAAGAGAGAGGTCCCAGTAGCAGGCTTGTTTCCGAACAGACCGCCGCCAGCGTTGGTGTTCGCGGCGCCAAAACCCGTGGTATTGGTATTGGTATTTCCTCCACCGAAAAGGCCGCCTCCAGCGGTGTTGGTATTGGTGTTTCCTCCACCGAAAAGACCTCCTGCAGGTTTGTTGGTGCTGTTGCCAAACAGGCCTCCACCAGTGTTCGTGTTGGCATTGTTTTGGCCGAACAATCCAGTGCCAGTGTTCGTCTGCTGGTTGTTACCACCACCAAAGAGGCCACCTGAAGGCTGGTTGGTGTTGGTGTTGTTGCCGAAGAGGCCACCACCAGTGTTGGTATTGGTGTTGGTTGCTCCAAAGGCACTGTTCGTGGTGTTGCCAAAACCGCTTGTAGTTGTATTGGTGGCTGTGTTGCCGAAGCTGAACCCAGTCCCAGCAGGCTTGTTCTGAGCGCCTCCGAAGAGGCCACCTCCAGTGTTCGTGTTGGTTTGGCCGAAGCCCGTTCCGGTGTTGTTCGTGGCGCCGAAACCCGTGGTGTTGGTATTGGTGTTTCCTCCTCCGAAGAGGCCGCCACCCGTGTTCGTTGTGCTGCTACCAAACAGACCACCTGCAGGCTTGTTGGCATTGTTACCAAACAAGCCTCCACCAGTAGTGTTCGTAGTCGCTGTAGAGCCAAAGCCCGTAGAGCCAAAGCCTGTGTTTGTGGTGTTGGTGGTGGTGTTTCCTCCTCCGAAGAGACCGCCAGTTGTGTTCGTGTTCGTTCCGAAGCCTGATGTCGTGGTAGTATTTGTGTTAGTGCCAAAACCTCCACCAAAACCCGAGCTCACGCCAAACGCACCGCCGCCGCTGGCATTGCCATGCCGCCGTCCCTGAACATAGTCCGCAAGTCGAAGTTCTTCCGCCGACCACTTCTTGTAAGGGTCCTGGAAGAGCACGTTCTGGAACGAGTTGGTCGAGGTGCTGTTTGGCTCCTTCTCGGTGTGGGCCTGGAAAGGGGTTATGGCAGTGCCTGGGGGGTCACCAACGCCGCCGCCGAGGGTGTTGGTGTTGGAAGTGCCGAATCCGCCACCAAATCCAGTTCCAGTGGTGGTAGTTTTTGTACCACCAAAGAGCCCACCGCCGGTATTGGCCGTGGCCCCAAAGCCAGTACTAGTGGTATTGTTGTTTCCAAACATACCACCTCCAGTGTTGGAGCTTCCAAACGTCGAGGTATTGTTGTTGGTCGTGTTGCCAAACCCTCCAAAACCAGTTCCGGTATTGGTGTTGGTGTTGGAGCCGCCAAAGAGGCCGGTGCCAGTCGTGGCAGTGGAACCAAAGGTGGTGGCAGGCTTGTTGCCGAAGCCGCCAGTCGTGTTGGATCCGAATCCGCCTAAGAATCGTCAGTATGTTTGTGTCGAAGATCGATGATCGCCGCTCCGTTTCCTCTCTCAATCGTAGATGGCAGCGGCGCGTCGAAGCAGATTCTGCGTACCGGTCGATGAGCCGAAGCCGCTCGAGGTGGTGTTGTTGTTGCCCCCGAAGAGGCCACCGGACGTGTTCGTTTGGCCAAAACCGCCGCCAGTGTTGTTCGACCCGAAGCCTTTCGGGCGATTCCAATCAGCACCGCCGCCATCATCATCATCATCCGCCGGGTGGTTGAAAAGTCATGTTGCTTACCTGAGGTGTTGGTAGTATTATTGGCTCCGAAGCCGCCAAAGCCTGACGACTGGTTCGTGTTGTTGTTGTTTTGGCCGAAGCCGCCGAAACCGCCGCCGAAAGACATGATGTCGGTCACGCTATCGACGCGGCTCGGGTGAGGAAGGTGTGTGCTTGTCGCGGTGAGCTTGAAGCAGCTATCGCGGTGTTGTCGCTACTGTGGATAGCTCTCGATGAGAAATCGACGGGTGAATTGATGCGAATCGCGCGCGTAGTCGCAAAACTGATCGTCGGAAATGAATCGACGATGGATAGTCTCGCGATGGGGAGATGGCGCCGAGCTTATCAAGGCTGAGAGATGCGAAAACGCGCTGTTGTGTTGCACCACCACTGCAGAAAAAAGGAACAGGGGAGAGTGCAGCTGTGGAAAAAGCGCTTCGGGGGCGGCGCCAGAGGCCGCAGAAAGGGCTGCGTGTGTCACAAAGGAAGGGGGGAAAACAAGGAAACGGGAAAGGAGGGGATGATCGAAAGAGCAGGAAGAGAAAGAGCGGACCAGAAGAGATGGGCGCCCTTATACACCTCGAGCTCGTGGCGATGGATGAGTTGGTGGTGAGGTCAGTCTCTCTCGGCCGTCAGTCCAGCCAGCTTTTTTTTGGGGCGGACCTCCGTGCTCAGGCAGGTTGGCAGCTGCTGCGTTGCTGCCTCAGACAATAACTTTGTACCTTATTGGCTTCGGTCGCTGTGCTGACTAACATTGACCAATTAAATGTCGTGGCTGGGCTACTCGTAGGCTGAGTCACTGGTGCCTGCGGTATGCCTAGAGAGTGACTTGATCAGCAGGTACACAGGCATGCAGTCTCAGTAAAGGTTGAGACACTGAAGATGCGCAGAGTACCCGTTGGCTCATGTGGGGCTAGCGCCCCAGGCGAACCAACCTAGCAAGCTAGGTTGGGCACAAAATTGTGAGACAAGCACAAAATCGTGAGACA
>JABCKD010000911.1:0-21102 GCA_013186415.1 Fusarium sp. NRRL 66088 | reverse complement strand
ATTGAGGGCTTGGCTGGCAGCACTGGTGATGTTTGTGAAACCAGGAAGGAAGAGGTCCAGGACAGACATATGTTGAGACAGGGCCTCTTGGATGAGAGGGGGGCTGAGGTTGCTGAGAAGCGTCATGATGAACAAGTTGGTGAGCAAAGGATTGCAAAGTGGTGAGTCTCGGGAGGTGATATGTTGAACGAGATGGAAACAAGCACCGTCAAAGTGGCAACATCCTGCATTCTTATTCTTTTCAGAGCTCAAAAAATTAATGATGAAAGATAGAAACCGGCTGAGAGATCAACAACGCCAATATGAGGCCGCATCAAGAGCGACCAAAATCTGTATGAAAGCACCTATCGCGATTGTTAGCAAGAACTGCACAGGCCACTGACTGCGGTTTTCTCCCTACTTCTTCTGTCTTAGTCTGGCCGCGGATGCATGTCAGTCTCAGCTGAGAATAAGCAGCAATCGACGCCGCGTATAACGCAAGCATATCCTATTGGCTGTTCTGATTTGGTTGCAATGCGGTACCAAGGTTGCGCTGGGGTTTACGTTAACCTGCAGGTTGCGAGAAATGATGATGTCGTTGGCGCGACGGCATCTTATCCCTCAATGATCATCTAGCCCCCAACGACAGTGGATTCTCAAGCGGCTGCGTCCTGGGCTGCATCAAGGGCGGGCATGCCTTGTATACAATCATCCAAGCGTACCTATTGTAAGATCCCGTGAGTGCGAAATGAGACTCTCTTACTCCGCCCCAGTCTAATCAAAGTGATTGCACGCCAGGACCTTGTATTCATTGCGTTCATAGCTTATTGTTATAATTTCCCCTTGGAGACCCATGACAACTATTTTCAGGAGCATATCCTGTCCTGCAAGTATCAGCCGCATCATTAGCCCTGGCAACAGATCTTTCGTGGCACACGGACCAATTATTTTGTGCTTTTTTGTGCATGAACTTATGCTCTGACAACAAATGTGTTGAGTCTCCATGTAATCCACTGCAACTAAAGAAGCCAGCAGCTGGGTTAATCGGTACATGCCATTGGCCAATGCAAGAAACATCAATAGGTGGTTAAGCGAGTTGACCAAGTTGAGTGGGTAATCTTAATTGGAGCTCCCGCTTCGGCAAAAAGCACAGATATGCGGCTCATTTCCCGTTTTGGTTCGCGACCTCGATCTGCAATCCGCTTCCCGTTTGGGTAGGTATCTCGCCCTCAGAGCTCACTTCCTTTCCTGGCTCACAATCATGACATGTAGCCCAATTCCCTTTTGGGTCAGATAGCACGTTATGCAGGCCATCAACCTTTTTGGTAAAGATTTTCATTCCGACTTCCGGCGTACGACACCCCCCAATGCAGGTTCAATCAAGTGTTCTCGGCTAGCATCGGAGTAAATGACTCAAGGTCTACACAACCACATGATCAAACACCAAAATGAAAGGGAAAAAAAAACCACGGCTTAATATTCAATGAATAGGGTGCGATGCAACACTACAAGATACAAACTAAGTCAGATCATATCCTAAGCCCATAGAATCCGTTGAATGTGACCCCTAATCAAGCGATACCCATGCTGGGAATTCTTAGTAAGGTGTTTACGTAAGGCGATAGTATGTTCTTACTGTTTGGTGATCTTAGGATTAACTAGAGACGGACAAGATGTTCTCATCTGGATGTGCTGCTACCACCACAGTTGGTGCAGGCAGATGAACCAACCTTGCCGGTATCATTGCATTCGATGCAAGTAGGCATGATGAGTCGTTTTGGCTTGCACGCGAAAGTTGACTGCGGGTGCGGGTTAATGTGAATGGAAAGTCTTGTGTCGAGCGACACAGTGCGGCATCCGGATGCCTTTATATCAGATCAGATTCTCTCCAGCCAATCAAAGCCTAGTTCGGCCTCATTACCGCCAACCCCGCCGCTCACATCATGCTCAATTTTGCCTCCTGCCAGAATCCACGTCAAGCCCTCTAGTTACACCGATGACTACCTTCATTTTCGTGGATCCGAGTCCATCTGGCAGCCCATCTCTGAAATGCCAGATATGTTCCAAGATATTTGACTCAAACAAGTCGCTACGTCACCACACTGCAGAGTACCAGGCCAGTGCAGACAAGTAAGCCTTTCCCGGGTTTCTGCTAACGTTGTGCAGTTCAGAGAACAACGGCTGCTTATCAGGTTGCTGGAGCTTCAGGCGCATTTGCCACGGAACCTCCCTTTACACGATGCGGAGGATACGGAGGATCAGACACGATCTAGTGGTCAAGCATGTCAAATATGTTTTAGAGCCTTTGCCACTAACGATGCTTTGCATGAGCACATTACAAAGTACAAGGCAGGTCATCTTTCGGTTATATATATTTGTCTTCGATGCTCATTCTCTATAGCTTGAACAAGAATATCTCGTCAGAACGTTGTCTTGTGTTCAAGTACATTCTATCCAGGACAAATGCTCTCGAGGTTTTCAAGAGCACGCATCCGTTATGAGGGATGTCACTCACCTCAACCGCCTGAACGATAATGGCGATGATATCGGCTGTACTTACGACTACTATGGCGATGCCTATAGTAGTGAATCTGAGGGTGAGGATATAAACGCCGACTACGCTCCCGAGTTCGGCCTCACAAACGAAACAATTCGAAATGAGGCCTCAGTGCTGTGTCCATACCGTAAATGCCGCACAGAGGAGCGTGCCTTCCCAACACCCAAGCAGATACTCAAGCACCTCAAGTCACGTATGTCAAGTGTTCTACCAAAACCAAACAAGAATTGCGGTGCTGACTAGAAGCTATAGATGCTGCTTGTCTTCAGATATGTGCATTTTGTGGAGAGATATGCACAAAGGTATCTGTGGCTTTAAGCCATGATTGTGATGAGAGGCAAGTGACCAAACGGAATGGCAGGGCTTCGACAAACAACTGGAAGGAAGTTTATAGGTCAGATCGTCGTGAGCACCTAACACATGCGAAAGCCTTCCTCAATAGGACCCATTTCGGTGTTTCAATACCACAGAGCAGGAAAAGGAAACCGGATCCAGTGCACCAAGGCCACAAACTCAGTGCTAACAAGAGGCTGAGGACAACCGTGGCATCTGGCATCGAAGCAAACAATACGTCAACGATGGATATATCGCACCGAAACAATAGAAGCCACTCACCGGAAGCTCAGCTAGTCCAGTTTCATTTAACTCAGACGCAATGGGATGATGGGAAGACCACTATGGAGGCACCACAGATGCAGGTCAAACAGGCAACAGTTCTAGAGGATGGCGTTCGTTCGACTCACCCAATTATTTCGCAGCCGACTATGGGTCTCTTGGAGGAACTTCCCGAGTATCCGCCAATATTCTCGGACGCTGCTATCCCTCCTCTCTACTCGATCACTTCGCTGCCAAGCATGGTTCTCACGGAGGAGCTCCCTGAGTATCCGCCAATTTTCGAGGACGCTACCATACCGCCTCTCCATTCATTCACTTCGAATTCGCATATGGTTTCCACAGTCACGCTCCTGGAGAATCCAACAATTTTTCAAGAGGCTGCCATACCACCTCTCTATCCGGTTATTTCACAGCCAAACATTACTCTCACAGAAGAATTTCCAGAGTATCCACCGATCTTTGAAGATTCGACGATACCACCTCTCTACCCGTTTTCTTTACCCTCAGATACCTCGTGCTTATAAATAATATCTATTTTCTCTGCTCATCAGAGTATATGACATTGACCTCAAATACCGGCGTTTGCATCGCTTCTATTGTTGGTTTGAGTGATTCATTAAGCTCCATCGGTCCCCACTTCTGAAGCGCGCCCCTGTTCCCTATTGCGAAAGTGAGAGCGCTGCCTTGCAATACCTCCATGAAAACACGAGTATCACGGATACAACTAGCTACAGTGTAAGAAGAAGTTGCCTAAGATCTGGATGCCTTACTTACTAGCCACCGTTATCAAACGTTCGCTCAACGCGTTGTGAGCCAGCGTCCAGAAGATCGGAAGGAAGAGCTTGCCATAATCCAATACTCCCCCTAGAGAAAGGTACTTGGATCCGGTGTGAGTCCTTCCAAATCACTATCTTCGTGTTTTGCGCCAATACGTGAATCACAACAGATTCAACGGGCAGACCTGGACTGCTTTTCCTGAATGAATAAGCTCCGGGGACAGGTCCTAGTGTTCGGTATAGTCCCAGGCCAACTGATTCGCACTGCAGATAAGATCTTGTTGTTTCCATTATGCTCTAAGATAATTCAGCTCCTATGTTGCGGCTAGAAAGAATAGTTTGCACATACTGAATTATCCAAAACGTTTTGTTTGAAAAACATGAACCCGCCGACCGATCCCAATGGCACATTGTCCTGCCTCATTGTCGAAACGCGCAATCCTAGCACGATGTCATCTGAACAGATGAACCCGTCCGTCGATATCGATTGCTGATCGTTGTACACTGTTGAAGTCGCCATGGAGATAGGGTATTTGTTGGGCATTTCATTGTCGCCTGACGACTGTTCGTGCTTGGGGTGAGACATGGACGGACCCCGCCTGTCGTTTCCCGTAAAATTTAATTTCCGAGCCGATGACTTCACGTGACAGAGAAGGGAACATTATGCAGTCTGATTGGGTAGGTGTTGAGTCTAGTACTATTCTAGTATTGGGTTACAACATGCAGTCGATTTCCCCATCTGATATAGCCCCGATGTTGCCCCTGAGGGGCAATGCTCAAAGGAGAGAGCTCTATTGGTTAATAAAGATTCCTCAGCGATACGCCTGAACGCTTGAAAGGCCGCGTTCAAGGATGCCCCACCATGGTGCTTTGGCCTGGGTACCGTAGGCGCCTGGGCCTTAATGGACAGTCGCAACCCCTGCTAACCTACCCAAGCGCCCTCACCCACCATCATGGAAAGAGCTGCTGACTGGCTGAGCATGTGCGTTTCATCCGAGGACTCGAAGTAGAGACCTGAGCCTAGAGACCATATAAGGCCACGCAGATGCTCGTTTCTCCCTGGGCTTATTTTCATTGTCTTCAATCCCAGAGCAAAATCTTATCTTCTCTACCACTCGGTCTCTGCCTTGTATCCCTTCAAAAGGTAGGTAGCACCACAGACGCCATTATACTCAACTACGATGCTTACAACGAGGCAGCTATGGATCGCAACTGGGACCAAGACAATTTCAATGAGAGTGATCTTGGAAGAACAGTGAAACAGATACATATCTGTGCCTACGTCAACGAGAACAACGAAGGAGACGGAGAGGATCCGCCTACCAACCACTGGGCTACCTTCTTAGAGATATCACCAACTCACTCAGTTCGGATGGATATGGCCCCAGGCTATGGTACTGATGGGTCACGAGGCAAGATCGAAATTTCGTCGAAGAGATACAGATTCACCAACAAGGCCATTCATGGGCTATCCTTCAATACTATCGGCAAACCAAAGGTTGGGGATATCATCAATTTGATTAACAGCAATGGACTTCAGAAATACACGTTCACGCCTGAATGGGAAGGTTGTAGGTTTTGGGTCTATACTTTGATCTCGCGTCTTGAGCGACAGGGTATTGTTGAACCTGAGAGTGCCAGTCAAGCTAAGAGCGCGGTATCTTACTACTACATCAATCCTTCGGGGTACGAGGTTCGAGAAGTCAGGCAAGGAACCTTTCGTTCACTTGAATGATGGCGTATAAGGAAGGACACGATGCAAGTGAAAGGAAATGCCGCATTAGGAGGACCAGCTGAAGGATAGGTCGGAGGTTATTGATAAATTTACAACCTGGAATCTCGTGAGATATCATGTCAACGCTGTGTGTCATTTGATTACCTATTTGAAAGCTGTGCGGTTGCCGTTGCGTGGGGAACGTTGAGTAAAAAAGGACAGTTGGATCAAGGTATCCTTTCACTTTGTCGCCACATAAGTGGCGATCTGTGGCTGTGTAGCTGTCGGAAAATTGTCGGTTATATATTGGCATCCCTTCAAGATCCCGATCAAGAGAATCTCGTATTTGCATTCTCTTCCTTTATATCACACTCAAAATGGACTCAAACTTCGACGACACGAGGCTCTTTACCTACACGGATGCAGAACTTGTTGATTATATCACTTCTCTTCCCAGTTTGTCCAATTTTTCCAATGTTATACCACTATCTTCTAAGTATATAGCCAAGGGCTATGCAGAGGACGAGCTTGAGGATGCTGCGGAATCTATGAAATTCGCATGTCAGCTTGGTATCCATGTCCCACACATTCAACGAATTGTCCAGGTCGATGATGCTTTTTATTGCATTATGGATCGGATTCCTGGAACAACACTTGATATGGCGTGGCCAGAGCTTAGTTGGATAGCAAGCCTTCGACTTGCCTTCCAACTTCGTCACATCATCCACCGCTTGAGGTCCGTTGTTTCAACCTCATCTGGATCACTGGCAACTGGCAAATGCAGGTCATATTTTCTCGAAGATTCTTTCGGCTTGCCACCTAGAGCTACCTCTCAACAGGTCAATGCTTTCTTGAACTTCTGGGCCAATTTTGTCTCGCTCCGCCGGGAGATTAAGAAGACACCGGCAGAGCATGTGACCTGCCCGAGACCAGTGTTTTCATATTGTTGCCCATTTGTCTTTACCCATCATGATTTGGCGCCTCGCAATATCATTCTCGGCCGCGAAGGGCAATTATGGATTATTGATTGGGATTGCGCCGGATTTTATCCCAGGTTCTTCGAGTACGCCGGTATGCATAACTTCATTCCCACGGCGTGGACCAAGTTCGCGTTGTGGCGATGGAACCTATTCGCCTGGGTTGCAGGCGGGTTTTATGATAGGGAATTCCAGTGGTTGGAAACGATACGATCCCGCTTTACGCGCTTCCGTCCAGCACGTCGGTTCAATATGAAAGCAAACGGGTATGCTGCTGCTGCGGGCAGGACCGACAATGACTCTTAAGAAACAAAGCCAAGAGGCAAGAGCAGAGCGGTGGTCTTCGAGGTGATGTTGGGAGCATTATTGGTTGGAAACAGGGCGTGTGCTTGTATAAAGCTCTCATAGCGGTAAAACTACAGATCTTGCGTCTGCAACTTGCCAGGTTCTGTTTGCCCTAGCAGCTATCAATGTGTGAATGTATTCAAGACATCATAGCCGTCAGCCGGCCCACTCCCATCCCAGCCTGACCCCAGAGCCCATTCCCGAAAGACTTGCCGTTCCCTAATCATCTCACGTTTGATGAGGCCTGAAATTAGGCTGGTCCGGAGGATGTGGTACGGTCTGTGCTATGATGTCGACTGTGTTGTGGTGACGAGTGTACTGTGATATCAAGTGCACCTCCGAGATCGCCACCGCGCATGGCCTGTGCCGGAATCGGTCGCACCGTAGCAACAAGCAAGCAAATGAGCGACGCAGTGATATGAAACGAAACTTGTGGGCATGTGTTTCATGATCTGGTTCCTTCTACGTTATTATAACAGCCTTCTCCATATGCCTCTTCGTATTACGTGGCAGAGATGAAAACTGGTGAACTCAGCCCACGTGCTCCTTCGCTGGGCGGCGATCCACGGATAATTAAAACGCCGATGCCTATCGGGTTCTCTTACCTATGTAGATAATAGATAACACGAGAATGACCCCGACCTAGCCCCATGCGGACAGGGGATAAAAGCCATGTCCGCCAACAGACAGGCCCAGCGCCATCGAGCGGGCAACCATGCTCAGCGGCTCTATCGGTGTCTTCCTCAAGTAATGATAAGAGGTTTGGCGCCAAAGCCACTCCTATCCCTCATGTCTGTCACAAATGCCTCGAGTCATACAGGCCAGGTAGGGCACGGTGCGGCTGACGAAAAAGGGCAGCCTGAGGGAGCTTAATTTAGAACTCTTGGATCTTTTTCGCCATTGGCGAAGCCGCGCGTTGTCGCCCTAATTTTAGCATGTCCAGTCTTGGGTTAATTTTAGAAGCCACTGGGGCTCGTGCTTTTCGCTTGGCGGTGTGCCCTTGGATCCCAAGAGCTGCATCAACTCGAACCTGCCCCTGGTATGGTGTATACCCATTAGCGAGAGACGCGAAAGCGATAATCTATATTCTATAATTCGTTAACGTCTTTACAGATTTCTGCATCCTCAAAGCATTTTACGGAATTATCCTTGTCAAACTGGGGGCGTGCGATTATTATATGGATCCGATGAGACGTACCTTAACTCCTTCCTGTTCCTGGGAACAGACCAATACTGTTTTCTGACGCCGTCATGTTCCTGGGAACGAAATAATTCTGCTTTCTTGATCCAAGTCTGTTCCTGGGAACAAAAAAAAAAATACTGTTTTCTGATCTAGAATTGTTCCTGGGGACGGGGTACCCCTGCTTTCTCACCTCGACTGTTCCTGGGAACAATCTAGTACTGTTTTCTGATCAAGAGTTGTTCCTGGGAACAATCTAAAACTGTTTTCTTGATCCAGTCTGTTCCTGGGAACAGGGTAACCCTGCTTTCTCACCTCGATTGTTCCTGGGAACAGACCAATACTGTTTCCTGACTCCGCCACGTTCCTGGGAACAGAGCAATCCTGCTTTCTGATTCTGACCCTGTTCCTGGGAACAAAGTAATGTTGCTTTCTTACTCTGAATGTTCCCAGGAACAGAGGAATACTGCTTTCTCGTTCCGAGATTGTTCCCAGGAACAGAAAATTACTGCTTTCTCAATCTAGCCTGTTCCTGGGAACAAAGCAATACTGCTTTCTCACTCCGACTGTTCCTAGGAACAGAGAAATACTGTTTTCTCATTCCAGCCTTGTTCCCAGGAACGGGCTGGCAAAGATGTCTAGGATGAGAGGTCATGCACGCAACTATGCTGGGGCATCATGGCCAAAGCATACAACAGTGCAGGACCTTCATGCAAGTAATGCTGCGAACGACGATCGGCTCCCGTAGGGCCTACCGGGGTCGTTCTCGCAGACCTGTCGACGCAGCCTAGTCGCAAGTGAATCCGCTGAAGCAACGAACCCCACATGCACAAGTCAACGGTGCAGCCTGGAGGCCGCGCCATCAATGGAGTAGGGTCTTCAATTAGGCCATGCAAGCCCCACATTTCGGCTCTTAATGTGGCTGTGCGGACTAGTCCGCTTACGTATATTGGTCCCAGACAACAGGTGCTCTGTTGTCCCGATGTTTTTCCCTTATCCAGCGTCCAAAACAACAAACCCGTTCTTAACGCGGATCACCCGCTCCCTCTTATGCAAATCCATCAGTCTCCATGGGAGAACTTGAGAGGCTGCGAGAGCAGCTACGGGAAGCGCAACGCCTGCGCGAAGAGGAGCAACGACGACGTGAAGCTGCTGAAGGTCGCGCGCTCGAGGAACAACGCCGACGCGAAGAAGCCGAGAAACTCGCAAACGCATCGCGACCTTTGACGCTTCAACCATATCTCGAAGCATGTCATTCGCTTGGCCTCGCAATCGAAATAATAACCGACCATTCCTCGACGACACAAGGAGACACGACGAACCCAACGGGCCGCATTTATCCTCGACGAATCATCCCGTGGACCGCATTCGCAAGGAAACAAGAAAAAGTCTGGGATGAGCTCTCCTTCAGTTCCTCCTTTTCTTCCCAAGCCACCTTTCCATCCCGACATCAGCTAGACTACGTGAAAACCCTGCTTCACCCGGTCAGCAGCGAGATTGGACTCCGAAATAGCGAGCGAGACGTTGTGGAAAATGCAGTCCAGAAGCTGGTGGACGCGACATACAAGGATTCGTCGCTGAGACGTCATCTTGGCCTCGATGGTACGGTGACCTTTGAAAGCCACACGAACCTCGGCATTACCGACGACTCCCTCTCCGAATCGATGGAGCAAGTGTCGATCAGTTCCGGGCCGTCCGGCCGACCGACTCGGCGTCGACGAAAGGCACGGGGGAAGGGCAACCGAGCAGATCAGTTCTGCATATACCGGGCCTCTGACGAACGAAGTATCCCTGCCGTTGCGATCGAGTACAAGGCGCCACATAAGTTGAGACGCGACGAGATCGTCACTGGGCTGGTCTCGGAGATCCAGCCGGATCGTGATGTGATCAACCAGGAGGGCGAGGGATATGAATTCGCAGCGAGGCGGCTCACCACTGCCGTCGTGACCCAGCTCTTCTCCTACATGATAGGTAAAGGCATTCAGTATGGGTATGTATGCACTGGGGAGGCATATATTTTCCTCCATATTCCAGACGACCCTTCCTGCGTTTACTACTCCGTCTGTGTGCCAAGTCTAGATGTCCAAGATGATGACGAGACGAGACTCCACCGTACTGCTGTTGCGCAAGCCTTTGCCTTTGTGCTTCAGGCCATCCGATCGCCGCCACCCCGTCAAGCCTGGCATGACGCTGCTGAGCATCTCGATACATGGGCAGTGGAGTACGAGGACATATTGCGAAGCATCCCGGAAACAGATCGGAAGCCGAGACGCGAGACAACTTACAAGGCCCAACGGTGGAAAGGGTTTATACGCTCTCCAATCCGGACACGCTCCCGATGCTTGCCAACCCAGGACGTGGCACAGCAGCCAACCGACGACAGCGACGACGATGACGACGAGAGCCCAAGCCCAACGCCAAACCCAGGTGTTAGTCGTGGGGGTGCCTTGACCACCACAGGCGCCAGGTCGAGCGAGCTGCAGGAACAGGATGGAAGCGCAACCTCACAAGAGGGCACCAAAGTGCGACCAAACATTCAAGGTCGACTATACTGCACGCACGAGTGTCTCCGTGGGCTCGCATTTGGTGGCTCAATGGACCAGAAATGCCCCAACTTGGCGGATCATGGCGATGCGCACCTCAACAGACACGAATTTCTCCAACTGGCACGGAATCAACTAGCAGTTGATCGCGGAAAGGATGCCGATTGCGTGTCGCTCTACTTGTCTGGTTCACGTGGGTCACTCTTCAAATTCTGCCTCTCGTCGCATGGCTACACACTTGTGGCGAAAGGGGTAGAGGCAATGGATGCTGAGGATCTACTCAACGAAAACACGATCTATGACCATCTCGGGGACCTACAGGGGAAGTTCGTTCCGGTCTGCCTCGGTGTTGTTGACCTCATCAAACCCTATTATTTCAACAGCGGCGTGTACGAAGACTTCATGTTCCTCAGTTATGGCGGGCGACCAGTGTTGAAAGGATTGAGGCAAGTCAATCCAACTGTTGTCAAGGGGATTCTGATTGCACTCGGTCGATTACATCAGCATGGAGTCCTCCACGGCGATGCTGAGCCACGCAACGTGCTCTACGATAAACATACTGGTAGATATATGATCGTGGATTTGATGCTGGCGAAACTCCATACTCGACAACCTCTTGGACCCATGGACGTTAACAAGCGAAATCGGAAGAGGAAATGGACGCCAGGAAAGCATGAGAAGGACGCTTTTGTTGCTGAGGCGCAGTCCTTGCGGGCGAGTCTGACACGATAGGCCTGGCGTCTGATGACCGTGTTTTGGGCTAGCAAAGCTGTGGGTGTGCTGTGATATTGGATGTACTGTGATGGAAGATACTGTGATGCTGAATGTACTGGGATGTTGAATGTGCCGGGATACTAAATGTACTGTGATACTGAATGTGCTAGCACTGAACGTACCATACCAGGGACTGTGCTATACCACTATGCACTATCCTAATTTCTATGCTGTGACATCATGTCCTATCCTAGAAACTGGCCCAGGACACAATGTGTTATCTCATAGCCTGGCCTGGCACATTGCGAGGTCCCAGTATTGGGACCTCTTCAGTTGCAGCTGGTCTAAAGGTCAGAGCCGTGGCCCAAAAAAATCTCGTGTTGGATGCGATAACGTACTCTTATCTAGATAAGGAAATACCCGAGACTTAGCCGCTCGAGCCAGAAATCAGCTTCTGGGACAGGACCAATCACTTACTACCCCTGATTCTCGAACCTTCTACGCTTAACATGCCGCGAGGAAGAAACCGGCCATGCTTAGACTGTCTTGACAATACCAACTTAGGCAGTCAGCCGGATTACATCGCTCCAGCAATCCGGCTTATTCTGCCACTAGCCACTACCAGAAGATAGAGCTACTGCTTGTCTACTGTTTGATGAGGCTAGGCAAGTTAAGCCTACGATAGATACTCGAGAACAATCCCGGGAGGAAGAGAAGCGCCTCCACGAAACTACGCCTCCAAAGCGCAACGCATCGCAGCCCTGGAGCTCAAATGACGGGCGCAAGGTGCGTCATGCACGTACCGTCAGGTAGGATGCTTCACATGCGACGTCTTTACAGGGGAGCGGAAAGCTGCATGATCCCGGTGCAGCTCAAGGGGGGCGCCAAAAACAGGTCCCTGGATGCGGATACACAAAACTGAAAACTAAAAACGAACTACACCAACATGGCATCTCCTAAAATTGGCGACAACAAGAGGAGCGATTTATTTATACCCCGCTCCAAGGCCAGATTATAGTCCTTGCCTCATTATCCTTTCACAATGGCAGCTGGTAAGCACCCCCAAGGGGCTAAAAGAGACCGAAGCAATGAGAACTTCAAGAAGAAATGGAGCACTCTCAAGAAGAACGGCCTCCATATCCATCAGACTTACGATGCCGAGGTATATATATGCATACGTCGGAGAGGCGAGAAATATGAGTTTAAGTCTACTGAAAAGGCATTGCCCCTATCAGACGAGGAAAAGGTCAGAACGCGCCTCAGTGACAGGCGGTTCGCCACTAACAGAGCACGACAGAACGAAAGCTTCCCCCTGCCAGTGCTCGTGACCGCTGCAGATGTTGCAGATGAGAGGAGCGATCTCGGATTTTCCACGTCGGGAAAGGAGCGGGGGCGGGGAAATGATCTAGAGCTGTGTGTAGGAAGCCCGTCAGCTGGGCCCGAGCAGAGCAGTCCTATTGATAGAGAAGAGATATAAGAAAAGCATTCTCTACCTTTGCTTTGGCCCTAAATCTCATGGGGACAGCTTATGGCAGCGGTCATGCCAGAGACAGGGGAAGGCTGGGCTGGCCGGAAGCTGACAACCATCACGGAGATCGAGAGAGGAAAGGGCTGGCTACCTGTGGCTAACTTTAGCCTGCCCCTGTGACGCCATCCACTAAAGTCATACCCCTGGATTTAGCGCAGCGGTTCCTGGGCTAAAGCTAATCTGGCCTATTGGCATGCGTCTAGGGTAGACATTAACCTAGCAAGTGACAGCTCCCCGTCTAAGCCATGTGTTATCTTGTACTTATGCGCTATTCGTCCTGGTGTGCTCACCTACATAAAGACAATTGAGGAGCCGGCACATCTGTGCCATCATCTAGGGGGCGTGTTGGCGTGTTAGGGATAAGAAAATATCCACAGTTTGCTGTTGGTTCTGTTCATGACCAAGTGGTTTTAGAGCGTGTTAGAGCCAACAGTTTTCGGCCTTCTTGTCCGTATTTGAAACTAGCGCCATATGGCTCGGATGAGAGTAATTCATGGTATTTAAATGAGGTCGCTCTCTCTAATCTCTGCTCAATCAATGCGATCCCAACCTTTAGTCCTCTCCCCGATTCGTTCTCGTGGCAGGCTCTCGAAAGAAGACCTGTTCTTTCCCCCGTCACAAGTCACAGAGGCGCAACTCCGTGACCCCGCGACCCGTGTCATTCTGAACACTGAAATAATGACTCTTGTTTCTTGTGTTGTGGATGGTGGAACCATGTACTATTATGGGGTGGTTCCTCGCTAGAAGAGACGAGCACGAGGGAAGAATGTCTGGGTAGAGTCAAGCGGCAAGCGTATGTATGTACGACAATGCGGTGACCCTTGAGTGCATTATCATGGTTCTTATATAGTAAGACATTATCCCACGATTCATGATTCTTTGGCGTCGCTCTGCACCGAATATCTATACCAGCGGCAAGGTCAAGTCCCTGTGAAGCTTTGTAATACAATTGTCGCGATGAAGGGCAGGGAGGATGCGGACGAGTCGGGACTCAGGGCGAAATTACCCGAGGTTTAGCCTCAGATCTCCTTTTAGTGGAAATTCCTCCAAGTCGTCTCAACTTGAGCAGCTGTGGAGCCTCACCGGTCTCGTCCGGAGCCACTGCCCTCAGCCTCGGCCCCAGCCTCAGCGACTTGGCAGTCTGCACTATCACAAGCAAAAACGCGTCGCGTCTCATCTTCCATGTTGACTCCATCTCCACACCACCACCCACCCTCCTTCAACACACTCCATGTTGAGGGCTACAACCGTCAAAGTCAAATATAATGAGCCGCCACTATTGCGTTCTGTCTTCGAAATAGGCGATTGCCACCAGCATTCCGACCGCCACAACCTACTCTCAGACTCCAACATGTTCGTCGGGAGAGTCTTTTGCTGTTGAAGAATCCAGAGACGACGTCGTCTACCTCGGATCGCTTCCACGACTACTAGTCCGCGGCACGGATAAGACTCCATCGCCAAACCTCACCGCAACCAATGACAGAGTTCATACACCTAAAGGGTATAAACCCGCTCGGCTCCATCGCAAACTCCCTGGCCAAAGAACAAAAGCCACCAGGTCGTTGAAGGGCTCTGGTGGCACAGTTGTGCCGGCGTCGATAAAACATCAGAATATTCGAATAGGCCGTGCACGAAGCTCTAATGGGCAGGTACTTGGCTTCTTTGACGGGGCAGGATGCTTCCGTCGCCGGGCAGAAGTAGATCGCTCTCGTGGGCGCGCAGATCCCGGGCCTTTCATAGTCTTGGAACCAATATCCCATGAGCAGGTGTTATACAGTCGACCGTACCAAAACATGTCAAGCAGACAGGTGCGAAGCGAAGCCCTTCGCCGACTGATGAAAGGAATCATTGGTTCAATATCACAGGGAGAAGTATGATGTATCCACTCTCCTCGATGGTAGTGCAATATCGTCACTTGCTTTAAGGTCTTGGACTCAAATGATGTTATGTTTTATTGTTGGGCTAACCCCCCCAAGTTGCCAGTAGTGGGTGGCTCGAAACGAAATAGTTCACAATACAGGCTGCTGAAATTTGCCAGCCCGCTCTAGTATCCCCATTCTCTCTTTGAGCCAACATGCCGGGCATTGAAAAGAGAACCTAGACGTCCATATCGACACTCTGTTGTCCCAAACCTCTTGCGCACATCTACCCGGCTCAACAAGGACGTATTGTTTGCCGTCTTTTGTCCAGTAACTCTTCCTGGTAGGTCGGTACCACAGACAGTCGCAACAGAGAGCCAGTGTTCGCCTTGGCCTCCCACGTGCATCTATGGGAGCCAACCTTCTCAGCAATGGGAGAATTCTACAACAGGACCGCGAGTTTATGTATCTGTGTTTCGCCACGGAGGGTATCTTTACAACGAGGAATGAAGAAACCTGGAGAAGGCGTCTGCAGGCAAGGGCTAGGCAGACCCGATCCAAGGGATCGATCGTGTGCGAGAAGAGGTGAAGGAGCAGCTCGAATGGCAAACGAACGAGAGGAGAAGAGACACTGGGTACCGCGGCTAGGAGCTGCCGGTCTATTCGTCAGATAAGTCTGCCGGATCAAGGTACGGCGCAGGGGCGCTTACTTTTGTTGGAATAACAAAAGCGGCAGTACAACGCGTGGCTCTCGCGCGTTGGGAGACCGGAGTTGACATGTTGCACCCAGTTGCTGATAGGCCTATGCTCTGAGCATGACATTGAGCAAGGACCGGATGCCGATAGTATCGCGGGAGGATCAGTTATCTCACGGACATAATTGACTTGCGTGGCGATGGATTAAATGGTCTCCATTGTTATCATCGTCGATCAATCAAGCGAGTCTCCTTTCGATCACGTGAGCATCGAATGACTTCTCTTGGCAGGGCCACATTTGGTGCCATGATCTGAGCCAGGATTTGCAGCCACATGGTAAATCGCGTCGCGTCAAGAGACATCGCGTTGGCGATTTCTCACTAACACTAAGCTCTTTCACCGACCAAGTGTAGCATAGCGCATTTAGAAATAACGCCCCTTACGAGCCTCCGAAAAACTACTGATGGTTTGCCCTCGTGCTAGCCCACTAACAACGTCGCAATGGTTGGTTCAACCATCAGTGGCCAAAAGTCGAGCAATGCCCCATCAACACGACCAACAACGCTGGCCACGGCCTTTTCCCATCTAGGACAACCGTAATTTTACCATAAAATTCAAGATAATATAATAAAAACCTTTCGGTAGCATATTCATGTCCCAAGTTATCTTCCTCTCCCTCCTCCAAGTTCTCTTCACGCAGACCAGTCGTCCAAAAATCGCCCACAATCATCGAAGACTCCCAGGCACATGGTGGATCAGCCACTCACAGCTCCGCAAACCGCCTCCCGATCATAGCTGCAGCAGCAGACCGCCTCATGGCAGAAATACGCCACCGTGAAGACACCCCTGACGCCCTTGACGACGAAACATGGTTTCGCCTTCGCGGCGCCGCAATCGCCGAACTCAGGGGGCATAACCTGCGCGGCTTCCTCCGTGGGGTCAAGAGGCAAAGGATTCAGGCAAGGAAGAAGCAACGCCGATCGACGACCTCGCCACGACGCAACACTGGCCCGAAATGGATGCACCGCACCCGCTTCTCCCGCTCTCAGGACTTATATAAGTATCTTCCAGCTCATATCGAGTTTGAACACTTCGTGGAGAGGACGCTGGAAGGGTTTTCAGATAGGATGCGCAACGACCCAGCGACATTTGTCATCAGGCAAGGGAATTTCGGCTTTGTCGCCTTCCGGGAACCGGGCGGCACGATGGCGCTGGCTGCGTTCTACGACACTTGCTGCGTTCAGGGCGTGATTTCAGGCCGGCACTTGGTAGAACAATGAGGGATAGCCCGATGGAAAATATTTTGTTGGACTTGGAGTGTGGAAAAGACGCTATTATTGTTGATTGTATGGAAAAAGCGGCCGATGTCCCTTGGAGTCGTGATCCATTTATCAAGTGCCCGTACCATTTATCCGGCTCTTTAGAGGCCGTCTAAGCTGTGGTATCTTATCGATAAGAAGTAAAGGATGACCGAACCCACCCCAAGCAGCGCAAAGCAGTCCAGTCTAGATTTCCTGAGTCCCTTGTTCTCATCATTTGCATCCTTCCATAGAGCTTAAACCAGGTCTTGCCTATTTTCGAGCATACTGCCGCGCGTGCCATGGGAAATGATGATGAAAAGAGCGTGGCGACTCTAACTAGACAGCAAACTGATCACCAGGTGGGCGCGAGTTCGCTGAGGTAAGACATGGTGTCCTATTCAACGTCACGTGTATGTAAAAGTGAAACCTTAGCTGGAGCCCCGCTTTCCTCCAACATCGAGGAGTCTTCTGCTCTTCAAAGCACAAGATTCCCATTTTCTCCCTCTAGCACAATGCCATTATTACCTTGGACAGGCCGGGCTCGTGCATGTAAGCATTCAATTACATGAGCTAGGCACAATATCTAACGCATGATGATAGCTTACGATGCTCGAAGGCTTGTGCAGATGGGCTCCTTAGTATTACTAGATGGGGCAACAGTACATTGGCAATTCCGTGCCCCACCTATGTGCTTCTCCACCACGAGTACTCTAGCAAAGAAGCGGACCAAGCGAGTGGGTAAAATGGCACTCAAGCAATGTCTTGGACTGGCTAGAGAGACGGAGAGTCGTGAGGGTCGGGGGAAATATCTGTACTCATACGAGGAGGGTCTGAACGAAGAGCAACAGCTTGTTTTTGACCTCGTGGTGAAGCAGGGGAAAAGTGTCTTCTTTACCGGCCCTGCAGGCACCGGCAAGTCAGTCCTTCTCAAGAAGATCATCCGCAGCCTAGCGACAAAGTACCTTGGAGATAGCAAGCGCGTTGGCGTGACAGCCTCCACGGGCCTTGCCGCTCACAACATTGGCGGCACGACGCTTCACCGATTTGCGGGAATTGGCCTCGGCCAAGCACCTACTACAAAGCTCATCCAGGACATATTGAGGACCAAGATCAAACTACAGCGCTGGTTAGATGTGGATGTCTTGATTGTTGATGAGATTTCCATGATTGACTCCATCCTCTTCGACAAGCTCGATGCGATCGCACGTGCGGTACGGGGAATAGAGCTACCCTTTGGAGGTATCCAGCTCGTCCTTTCTGGCGACTTCTTCCAGCTTCCGCCAGTGAGGAAGGGGTCAGACGATGGCAGCCCGAAGTTCTGCTTCGAGTCGATGATGTGGAGTCACGCCATACAGCACACCATCAGCCTGACTCAAATTTACAGGCAAAGGGATCCCGAATTCACCAAAATGCTGAACCAGATTCGAGAGGGTCGCCTCTCACCTGTTACTATTGAGAAGTTCCGAAAATTACATAGGCCCGTGGCAGGCAACGGTGCAGAGGCCACTGAGCTTTTCCCGCTGCGGCACGAAGCAGATCGGGCTAACTCAAGGCGACTGCAAAACATCCATGGCGTGGCCTACAGCTATAGTGCAAAGGACGGTGGGATAATCACAAACCCTGATACCCGCAAGATGCTCCTGAACGACTGCATAGCCCCGGAGTTTCTGACCTTGAAAGAAGGAGCACAAGTCATGCTCATTCAAAATGTCGACAAGACCCTCGTGAATGGGTCTCAGGGCCACATCATTGGCTTCACAAGCAGACATTCCTTTTTGCACAATCGATGGGACCATGATGATTCTCATGACAGTATGGCACCGCCACGAGCGTTCGAGGAGATGTTGGACGAACGCTTGCCCCTCTATCCAGTGGTCCGTTTTGCAATCCAAGATGGTAGCACCCGGATTCACTTTTGCGAGCCTGTGGAATGGGCAGTTGAGCGATGGGTGCCCGAACCATGGTCGGTGGATGGTTGGGTTGTCGAGAAGCTGGCAACGCGCATTCAAGTCCCTCTCCTCCTTGCATGGGCGCTTAGCATACATAAGGCACAGGGCCAGACACTGCACCGTGTTAAGGTAGATCTTGACCGCGTATTCGAGACTGGTCAAACCTACGTCGCACTCTCACGCGCGACAAGCATGGGGGGATTGCAAGTTTTGAATTTTCATCCGAGTAAGGTCACGGTACATCCCAAGGTTAAGGCTTTTTACGAAAGCTTGTCAAAGAAGTCAGAGAAATAAGTAACCTGGGATCGCGATAGTCTAGGAAATTTTCATTTTTTTTTAACCAAAAAAACCATTTTTTATTAAACAAAAAAGTCATCAAGAGTTACCAGGACGAGCGGAGGGAGGATGTGCACTTAGCTTGATTCGGGAAAAGAAACCCTAACTCTGTTACATAGCTAGGATAATCCATGAATTGAACAGACAAACAGGCCATTACTTCTTTACCAATCGTACAGTATGTCTCGGCCAGTACACACTATAGAGGAGATATATGGAGTGAAGAAGAATGAGGCTCAGCAGGACCCTGATGTGGAGAGTCAGTAATGATTGGTGAATGATAAGTCTGTGAATTGGGCCGTGCTCCCCGGATGCTAATGCACGCCTCCATTAGACTTGCGGTTTTTTATTCAGGGCGAGCGTACCAGGAGCATGCATATCCGTGTTAGCGTGGACCGGTATGGGGCGTCTTGAAGACCAGTACCCATAACGTACTGATCGTCAAGGACCAGTACGAAGATGACAGAGTCCCAGTAGAATAAGCGACCAATCCTAGGCGAACCGGTATGCTGGATGGCTTGGACTAGTCCATGTCATTGTACTACTCCGGATTGACTCGCGTACTGATCTGTGGGGCTGGACCAATCCAGCACGACCAGTATGAAAGTCATACCGGTCCAGCTTTAAAAAGGTACAGTGAGTATCCTAGTACGGCTTAGAGGACCAATCAGTCTAGCCCTACCGGTACAAGGCATGTCCTAGTCCGGGCAACAGACTGTACCAGAACGTCCAACAATTGGTACAGATGGACGAGTACTAAAGATGACTAATAGCTTGGGCGAATTAACGATGGAGCAACCGTAAAAGGGGAGCCATTCCCCTAGCTTATAAAACCGCAGTTGGCCAACTCAGCACAATTCTCATCTCCCAGTGCATTACCGTCAGTGGCATCATGGCGGTCAGCATCTTACTCTTTTTCCATGACTCCCTTTTCTACAGCATTTTTGGCCCCTTTCTTAGCCACCATGAGCCATGCCAGGGCCGTCGCCAGTACGGTGAGATGGTTGCTCCTCAGCGACCTCCACTTCAAGCATCATGATTTGGATCGAGTGCGGCAGACGGCGCAGTGGATCGTTGCGGAGGCGGAGCGAAACCACGTCGGGCGGGCGGTGTTGTGTGGCGACCTGCTCAATGCAGCCGACGCACGTGCACAAGAACCGCCACTGAGCTGGCAGGGCCTTCTACCCACGTCCCCGTCGCCGAGCCGCGCACGCTTACAATCACTAACTTCCTCAGCGTACAGAACACTATCAACATCGACTTCCGACAAGACCTCCCGCGCGGGTTGACCTTCCTGGTCGGCGACAATGGCTCCGGTGAGAGCACGCTCGTCAAGGCCATGGCGTGGTATCAGTTCGGGCGGTGCATTCGTGGCGGGCTAGCGGCCAACGACGTCGTCAACGACAAAGTAGGCAAGAACTGCTCCGCAAGCTGGAGTTCGGCAACGGATTCGCCATTCCACAGTATCGCAAGCACGAGATCTGGTCGTGCTAAGCCACGAGAGTGCAGCGAGCTTTTTAAACTCGACGCCAGCACAGCGATCCGCCATGTCGCAAAGCCTCTACAACACACCAAACAGAAAAGGCAAAACCAGTATGATACTTCAGGGCCATACGATTGTCTCCCCCCAGTGACGTAGGCTTGCTGGTAAAAGCCTGCCAAACGTAATCGGCCTGACCGATTTAAGGTTGCTTTATCGGGCCTTTAGTAAAGCTTTCGTCTGTAAGTCGGACCTATTGAAGCCACCATTTGAGCAACACGGCAGCGTCTACTTCTGGTGTCCCTAGTATACATCAGGCAGAGATGCCGATCTGATCTTGAGATTTGGTCTATAAGCGTCGGGATACGGGGAGAATTATAGTGTGATCGCTTGCGATCATTCAGCCGTGTTGGTAAAGCTCTTGAGGTATAAAGCATCCTTCCCTCTCTGATCCGTAGCTTGAATATTTGTCCTGACATCTTCATTACGCTAAGCATCTTTTATCCCTTGTCACCATGAACAGCAGGCAACTTATGGAGCGAATTCTTCATCG
>JABCKD010000907.1:0-14683 GCA_013186415.1 Fusarium sp. NRRL 66088 | reverse complement strand
AGATGAACCCCCCACAGCCGCCAGGTTTCGCCGCCGAGTTTATTGTTGAAGACCCAGGCAGACCCGTCCCCCAGAGGCCCGTCCGGAGGCGGGGACTGGAGACTCAAAGAAAATGGATCAAAAACTGGATGAAGAGACTGCCTCAGGGAGACGAGGATTGGGACAACAACTCGCCGTCGACGCCAGACGATATCCAGCGCCTGCGTGACCGCCTGACACTGTCCCACATCCAGTCCCGCCACGAGATGGACTGGGCGACTCTCCTCGACACCTACGCAGCTGCCGCCAAAGATTTTGAGGGTCGAGAACTTCAGCTTCACAGCATGGTCATGGTTGCCGCCTGTCACGTGGCGTACAATAACGGCCTACCCAGGGACGACATGCTCCAGGCCATGGCCAAGTGCATCAGCGGCGGCAGTGACACGCTGAGGTCGAAGCGATTCGCGCTGCCCAAGTGCATACTGATCGGGGACGAGCTTGCCAGCGTGCTCGGCGTGCGAGCTTACGAGCTTCCATTAAGAGGTACCCTATCTACAAGACTCGCCCATTTTTTTTAACCCATGGTTACAATATCCTCATGCCATCCAGTCAACTCGTACTTTACTTTCGGCCAGCACTTTACCAGCGAGTGCTTTCCTCTCCTGCGCGAGGAGTCTGCCGTTGCCCACCGTCCAACCACACCACTGCCCTCGGAGGTGCTCCGAATCCCAAGTCTCGTCTTTGACCTCTGCAACGGAAAAGTCAGGTACGTGACAGCTTCGCATACGAACGCCTCGATGCCAGGCGTGTTTGCTTACGCGGTACGCAGCCGTAAGCAGGTTGAGAAAAGTCTGACCACAAGCACTTCGAGGTCGACCGCGGGCGGAAGCGGAAGCGGTACAGCATCGGACGCGAATACAGACCATGACATGATACACATCATGAAGTGAACAAGGTCGCCGGGGTTGTTCACAGGCACGAGATCGGTTCCAGGTGGAGAGGGATGTAGAGGAACCGGAGATTCCCTACAATGGCTCTAAGGCCAGTCTCGTGGACATGGAGGGCGAAGGCTGGGTCCCACGTCTCCTTCTGCGCAGACTTTTTGTCGCCAGATATGAGCTCGACGTCGTACTTTGTGTTTCCGAGGGCCACGACTATCGCCGTGTAGCCCTTGAGTAGAGAAGAGGTGTTGTCCTTTTCGAGGCGAAAGGCCTGGGGGCTGATTTCAGGTCTCCGAAGATCTTTTACGGCCATGCCAAAGGTCATTGCCCAAGACTCGAGGTCAGAAGCCTGCCAAGATTAACGCGAGCTCGGCATATCGGTGAAGAAGGGGGGGGACAAAAATATACCACATTCTGTAGCAGAGCCTCGCACAATTTTCCACACGACTCTGGTAGCCCATAACTCATGAGACCCTTCCTCTTCTCCACAGGGAACAGAGTGAGAACTTCAGTAGTGGCATCCTGCTGCAGGGCTTGCAAGTGAGGTTGTAGAGGCAGAAGCCTGTAGGAGGGAGTTGTCATCCTTGCAGGCTCTCATCGCGTTCCTCTGCCGCCCAGAGTGAGAGTAGTAGTAGGGGGGACGGGAGACGAGAGAAGGCTCTCTGGCGCACCCGACGGATGGAGAACCAACAAAGTACATTTGTCTAGCACTGAAACCTGACGATTTTGCAGGGATGCCTCAGGCTTCACGGCAGATGGTGCCGCGGATCCGCGGGGGAAATGCCGTGGTTGATTTGATCGCTGCTGGCGCATTGGATCCCATCCGATGGCAGAATCCTGGTTCAACTAAACTTGGACTGCTGAGAAAAGAGACAACTTTTGCATATGTCATTATACTAGACTAGCTTGAGGAGTACACTCTTCTTGGCAAGGTTTTAGAGTCATTAGTTTATGACATTCTCTTGACATTCTCAAGAGATCAGCTTTGCTGGGCTGAATTGGTTCGAGTCATGACCAACGAAACATTAAAAAAACTGAGGATGTTAAAAGTTGTTGGTTTAATTCTTTGGGTGGCCTCTCAAGGACTCCACAAGCCACCCTGGGGTTGCCACGTTTTTACACCTGCAACTCTTGGTAAAGGGCTGATTCCAGACCATGTACATACAATTGCGGAAAGATGCCGCTGGCAAGAAACCATAATTGACTTTTAAACCTCCATGTAGATAAGTGTCTCCCAAATGGGTATGATCGACAAGAGAGGATCGACCTTTTCACGGTTATCAGTGGGTTAACTTTAATGTCAACTACTTCCCTATTCTATACGCAAAATGTCACTTGTCTAGAAGTAATTTGACATTGGGTTACATGTCGTGAAGATCTTTGCATGTGCCTTTCTAATTTATAGGACCAATTAGTCAAATCCGGAGGTGTCCAACTGACAATTGTTTCGGGTAGCGTTGACTTGTGATCAACCATGCTCCCTCGAAATGTCATCGGGCTATTTGGCTCGATTCGGGCATTACACTTGCCAGCCGACAAATCCAAGTTATGAATCAGTTCCAGATCCTCCAGTTAGTAACCATTGAACCATGAATCATGACCAAAGATATCTCCTACGTCTATACCCACGCCAAAGGTCCCCCAAGTGCATGTCTCTGGTCCTGTCTCATCGGGGTCCACAACTCAACCATGCCGTTAACTAGGCGGGCCGAGCATATTTTTTTTTAAAAAAAAGGCGTGTACTTAGTGAGATCGAGTTATTTGGTCAACAAGTTGATTGGGTATAGATGCATGTGCCCACTTGCAAACAGATGTCGGTGAAGCAAGCCAGGCGGGCAAGCACTGCGAGCAACAGGGAAAAAAGGCACACCATCTCTGCTTACTTGCATGTTCGGCAGAGAAACGCGAGGAGAAGTGTGCATGACGCAGGCCCACATGGCTTCAGCGATCTTCAATAGATATCATCTCATCTGGATCGGATTGGACGCCCGGCTGGGCAGGAGGCCATCTACAACCAACTTACCCATACCGATACAGGGAGCCTTGTTGCGATGAGGAGAAAAGGAGCCATTTTCGAGTCCCACAGTGTCTCGGCAGATGCTCAGCCAGCCACTTTCAACGCTCAACGACTATCCTTACATGTAATATCTCTCAGGTGCCACAGGAAAGGGCTGTGCTGCCCGATCAGCCCCTCGAGGCACTATCGTTCAGATCAGGCTCTCCAGTTCCTCGTACGAGACCGTTTTTTACATGCAGTCATCGTATGAGGTGTAACAGTTTATACAGGTTCTCTTTAGTCAAGTTATTCGGGAGACAAGTGTAGGGTGAGTGGCCACGAGTTGGAGGTTGAGGGGTGCTCCCTGATATTATCATGAGTAACATATACAGTGTTCTTGGTGATCCAGAACATGATAATATGTAGTAAAGCAATACTCGCTGCATGTTACAGGTCATCCGCCACGGCAGTCAAGCGTCTCCTCGGAGGTTAACACAGTGATGTTGTCCAATGTGGATCGTGAAAATGTCTTGGCAACCGGACGAGCTCGATCACTACTGACTACCCATGTTTCTATTGTGTATGAACTGGTGCATATAACCATCGTAAATGAGTCCCAGTTTCGGTGTAATGCCTGCCGGGGACTGGCGCTTATGGGGCTTGACTGGTCGATTACTACACTCGACCATGTTGATGAGTCTCCCCGAAGAAGCGCGTGCCTTTCATATATAGCTAAAAGGAAACAACTCACAAGGCTTGGATATAACTTAAAGGAAGCTTTCCTGGAGGAACAAGTATTGAGTTGCTAAACATGGACGCAGCCGGTATGACCGCAGTACCAGCCTTCGAACTGCGCCCCATGAAGGATTTGAAGAGAGGCTGGGGCAAGAAAAAACACTACCCCATTCCCAGGCCCAGGTACTACATCCCACTTCCTTTGGCTAGTATTTGAGAGGGTACCGGTATAGTTTGTGCAAGTTGTCAATTGAGAACATGGAATCAAGGGGATGTTGACGGGCTCTAATACGGACATCGCCTTCTCAGTCAAGAAGCTTTCATGAACAGCAGAGATACAACCATGATGTATATGCTCAGATCACATAACCAGCAACGTCGACGATTGGAATCCGTCAAAGATGAAGGAGTACCTCGGAGATCCGAACTTAGTCGTATGTTCCTTACAACACCACACCTAATTATCTGACTTGCTTGCGGTTTATACCTGTACTATATTGTCAGAATACGCTCCACATAGTCGGTAACCAGGCATGGGAGTGATATGTCAAAGGCTTCTCAGAGAAGGGATGAAATGGTGTATGCATTTGGAATCATCCATACCCTAGGTATGTTGCACGCGCAGACCAGGCTCAGATTTAGATGACGACGAATATTTTCCCACTTATAGGAGGATCAGAAGAAGTTGCCATAGGATTCTTACTACAGCTACCTGACGGTTATCTTCCGTCAGCTCGAGTTCACTGCCACGTGGTTCAAGAAAAGCATCCACACAATGAGGCTGATAGCGATCTAATCAATACGAGATACGAATAACAATCGAGAACTATAAAAAGTACTTAAAAATAGGTAAACATGAAAGAACTTTGAACCTTGTGTAATTCCGGTATTTTTATCCTATGTACCTAATCTATGGAATCAATAGTATATCTTCATGCCAGGGTCAAATGTGGCCATGTTCGCCCGTCTCCTTTTCCTCGACAGACAGCACACGAGTTTCCTCGTCTAGGTCGCTTATTAGTTGGGCGGGGTTTGCGCCTGTCACATACCACACACCACACGGTTGAGCAGCATTTCCCTAGTCAGGGGGAACATGGCGCATTCTTTCCTGTGACGCCTCAGCCTTGTGTGATGAGTGATGAGTGATTGTGATTTCGAGAGGAACTCTCTGATTCTCTGAAATGTGATTCTTGGCACAGGAATGCACGCACTCTTATCATGAATGAATGAATGATTGACACACGATGCACACACGATTGCAGGGTACCGCTGTGAGTAAGCGGGTTTCTAAGAATAGATTCGGAGGATGATCCCATGGCTTTTATTGGGACTGAAGGTAGATCTCGTCTAGGGAGCAGCAATGAGAGACAACGAGATGAACCAACAAAGCAACCATCTTTGACATGGAAGCCAGGGTTGCACCGACCAGCGAGTGAGCGGCAAAACGGCTTGAATAAGTATTTTTGTTGTTGTTTTTGGCCCGTTGCAGTGCAGCGCAGTGCAGTGCAGGACACCATCTCGGAGGAAAGTCAACACTTTGAACCATCCTCGCTTGTTGAGTCCGACGCAGGGAGACGGAGACGGAGAGGGGAACTCGAGAGAATGAGTGAATGCATCCCTCAATGGCTGGCGCCTCCCCCGTGGCTTGGCCTCTGGGGTCTTGGCGAGACATGCGGGCATCGCAGAATGGCACCTCGACGGGAAGGCCAAACGAACTTAGCAGCTGGAGAATTCCACCAACCCAACCAGCCCGCCAAAAAATCCCTGTCGCTTACATCATTCCGGTAAGGACCTTGTCTCTGTTCTTTTGCTTGTCCATCGTGAATTAGGGGAACGGCGCTGTTTCTCTCCTGTCTCGGGCCATCTCTCTTGGATCGACTGGTGCTTCACGTTGGGCGGAAGAGACATACTGGGGTTTCACTATTCGCGCCATAAGACCTCCCCTGGCTGAGCCGTTCAGCTGCATATGAAAGGTGGATGTGCAGTTTTGACACTGCGCCTCTGTCGGACGGTTTACAGCAGCAGGATGGAATGGATACCATCCATCCCTTCTGTTACTGGTGCATCTGCCACCGCCGTAAACATCTCTGCGACGGCACCATTATAGCATGGTTACTCTTTCTCTGAAAATACTGGTCCAAGGAAAGGAAGCACATGAAATTCAAACACTCTACCCCTGGCGGCACAAGCACTAAGTGGAGAGGGCAACGTGAACTTGTCCCCGCCGAACTGACCAGCATCCAATCAAGGTTGCAAAGGTCGTGGGGTTAAATCAGGGCCGAAAGAAGCTTGACGGAGGAGATACGTAGGTGGTCTCTGCCATGGATGCCCATGAAGACGAGAGAGTTATTAGACAACACGCTCCGTGCGCGACGGCGAACGGCGAACGGCATCTGGCATTATCATTGCGGCGGACGGCATCTGCAAGTTCCATCCTTGTTGGCCGAGGCCATTGGACACACGGCGCATCTGCTAGTCGAGTTTTGGGGCTTGTCGCCGATCACGACGGACGGATAACGAGCCGCCATTTGTTCAGTTTACTTTTCATGTTTGATATTCATGCCTTGCAAAATAACAACAACATCATCACACTCATCCCCTTTTTTATTTTCTTCTTCTTCTTAACAGCTTCAAAAATTGCTGGGCTGCTTTTCAAGTCTGTTCCTGTCTGTAGGTAGTGCTTACACCTTGACCGCCCAAAGTCCCCTCCAGGGCTCCTCCCCCTCGGACCGCTTCCGTCCATACCTGTACCTTCCTTTTCCCACCTGGACGACCCGCCGTCGTCACGCCTCGCCTCACAACCTAAGCGTCAGCCACAGACGAAGCGCAGCGCAGCGCGGGCACTTTCAGCTACTGCTACTGCTGCTGCTACTGCTACTGCTACTCGACACGACGGAACCAACCAACGCTCACCATCCAATTCATTCATCCATTCCTCACCAACACACACACTCTCTCACGCAACGCACGCACCAACGACAACAAAGCCCAGATCCTCGGCCGCGACCACGACAACTCGTTTTACCCTCTCGTCTTCGCCCTTGCTATGATCACTGGCCTTCCGCCGTAGAGCGCTAGAGCGTCATGGACGCGCCGACCGTCGACGCTGACGTTCGTCGCTCCAGTATCGAGAAGATGCCTCTTCCCCCTCCTCCACCCTTTGAAAGCTTGCCGGACGAGATCATTGAACAGTGAGTCTTAACGAGTCCTCGTCACCCTGCTGCGTCGATGCGCTTACTGCATCGCGCGGGTCCTAGGGAGTGATGACAGGAAAACAGCATTCGAGAGATCGATCGCTGCCCAAGATTTCCTATCACCAAGTGCTAACGTTCAACTCTCCCTTCAGGATCCTACGACTCGCCGACCCTAGCAGCTTCGCGTCTCTGGTTCTCCTCAACCGCAAGTGGAGGGCCGTTTCCCAACGAGTGCATCTCTATCTTTTGCAGCTGTCACGATGTCCTTCGTATTCCGCAAGCCACTCGACTCTCCCGTCTTCGGACGATGACAACCTCCCTCAACTGCGCCGACTCTTCGCCCAAGAAGTCAAGCGGAATCTCTTCCAGGCTTTCCTGCGCCCAAACATCACCACCGTTAAGCTCATTTCAACATCTATCAGCTCTTCGTCATGTCCTGGAGGTGAGGGTATGCAGTATAGTGCCTCCCCAAAGGGTCACCACATTCTGGCGTACAATTCCGGTAGGATTTATGTCTTGGATGTGCGAAGCTCGAGTCTCGAAATCAAGCGGGAACTCAAGATTCTCCGCCGTCCTGTCTCGGCATGCATCAACGACACAGGCACCCTCCTCGCGGTTCTCTCCACTGAGATGCAGGTTGATCTCTACGACATGGAAAAGACCCCACCGCGTCGAACACAGTCTATGATTCTTGACAACACTCCCCGAGCCATTGCTCTCTCACCCTGTGGATCTGTTGTTGCCGCAGCTTATGAAGGTGGTATTGAGGTGTCCTCTCTACGGGCCGATGCTCTTGTAACCGATCGACGAGCTGTTAAGTGCGACGCCGTCGATGCTCTGACATTCTCCTATGATGGCACTCAAATCCTCGGAACTACTATTCATTCCTCTCCGCCAAGCACCGTCATTATCACGGCGCCATATTACGACCCGGGACCTCACATGTCTGAGGACAACCTGAGCCCACTCTGGACTACTTCGATCCTGTTTCCCAACACCAGCAGAGACTGCAGCCATGCTGTTCTGCTTCAGGACGGTAATGAGGAAGAAGCGAGCTGGACGTTCACGTATGACCGAAGTTTTGAGACTTTCCGAGCCGTTCGGATCGATGACCTGAGAAACGGCACAACGTATTTCACGGGACCAGTACCAAGTACATCGTCACAGGCTAAGCTCCTCCCTTCTACCCTTCCTTCTGCGACATATCGGGGCGAACTAGTGTCGGCTGGGTTTCAAGGGAAGGACGTATGGATCTATGGTGTCCCTGAAGACTTGGATGCCGTTCCAGACAGCGCATCGTCATCGAACGACGGATCATCCCCATCCAACCTCGGCAGACAGAACAGCAGCAACTCACGACGACCTTCAACACGGGCACAGGAAACCGAGGGCGGTAGAGTACCTCAGTGGCAGCTCCTCTGCGACAAGCTTAGGAACACGTTCGTTTCGGGCGCCAAGGTAGCCGAGTTGCCTGAAGTAAAGATGGTGAAATGGGTTTCAGGTTTTGGCAGCTCGTCATCACAGGAACGCTTGGTTGTGACAGCTCGAGGCGTTGGCGCACTGAGATTGGTCACTGAGGAGGAAGATATGGACTTTGTCGACGGCGGCAGAGTTACTCTCATCGACTTTGATTACGGCATCCGTGACGGAACCAAGAACGAGATCACCATCGAAGTTGGCACTGACCACCCCGAGGTATTGGAGGAGGAGCAACGTGACCTTGCAACAGAGGTGGCCATCGTCCGACGAAGGACCGTCGCCCAAAGACGAGGAGGCCGCGGCGGTGGCTCTAATTTACTTCGATCCGCTACATCTGCCGCGCGAACCCACGCAGTTCCTCCCTTGCCAAGGCCTGAGCGCGCAAACAGTCGCGACAATCAAGATGATGACGACCCCTTGATCCCCCGAAGAATTGGTCAACATCCCACAATCCAAACTACTGCACCTGACAACGATGACGAAGACGGAGATGGTCTATCAATCGATGAAATGGAGGCATTAGACGCCCCTTACGCACATGCAAGCCCTCGCTCTCAGACCACTCTGCGTCGTGCGGCGACGGCTGCTGCCGTGGACCGAACTCTCCATCCTCGAACTGCAGACGGTCGTCCCATCGAGTATCGCCGTGCAGACGGTCGACGAGAGCATCCGCATGAGAGTGATGCTGATAATTGGGTTCCTCCTCCACCTCCCTACCAAAAGGAGGACCCAGGAGACTTGCCAGCCTTTATGCGTGGGCCCTCAGTTGCTCCTCTGCCTGCCCCTATTCCTCCTATCCCGCCTATGCCAAACTTGCATGCATTTGGAACTCAAAACAACGGTGCGGGCTCTCTCGATTCTAAGGACGGGTACCACCACCCGGCAGCTTCGCCTCAACGACCGCCATTTCAGAGAACAGCTAGTGACTCTACTACTATGAGCAGACCGCGAGTCGATTCCATGTATCGACCAAGATCGAGTCCCTCTGCCCAGCAAGAGATGGAGGATGATCTGTATGATGCCACCCCTCCCGGTTCGCCTCGACAACCTGCGCGCCAAGCAGAGACGGCAACGTCTGAGCCCGATTCGCGAATTCCTTCAGTGTCTTCCATTGCCCCGTCCTTGGACTTTAGAGCTGTGACAGCTCCCGTCGATCCTGCTGCGGCCTTGCCACCCCCCTCCCAACCTCAGGCTCCGGTCCCAAGGGTGAATGTGGATGCTGCGCCAGCGACCGAACATGCGGCCCAGTCTGGTCAGGGTCCGGCGCATAGAGTGAGGCGATTGTCAAACGCTCAAACTTGGCCTGGTGGTCCCGGGCCCGAGGCCGACCGGCCCGCTGACCAAGTTGATGGGTTTCCTTTCCTAGGGTCCAGACCGCAGCCCACGGATGACACTCTTTCGGCCTTGCCACCTCTGCCCAGCTCTAGCCAGCTTGCAAGCCTAAACCACAGAGTCAGCCAGGGCAACCCAAGACGCCTTTCAGGAGGCTACCATGTGCCACGGAGGCCTGTGGGAAGCTCGGATGGCGATTACCTGTCACATTCGCTTCCTAGTGCGCTGATACCAGGACCTGCCAGACTTGCACAGCCTGAATTTGACCAACCACTCATTATCAGCACCCCCAGAGGTGTGACTGGTGCCTTTGACCCACCAAGCCGTCAGATATCTGGCCGCCGAAGCGAGACCCCTTTGCTTGCACCGGTTCCTCGTCACCCTCGACCTGGTAACGGGTCTGGTCACCGGCCGACGGTTGAGCGTCTAGAGACGATATATAGTATCGCCTCGTCGCAGGGAGGCAACCATGTACCCACAACACTTCCTGCCCATCAGGCTGCACCTGCTTGGTTGAATGCCCCCCCTGTGCCCGTCACAAGAACATCTCCAACGGTTAACCGCCGACCCAGCCGTGCTGAGCGCAGCGCTGCTAAGAACATTAAGGATGCCAAGAAGCGTGGCTGGACTGGTAAGGGCAAAAAGAAGAAGAAGAAGGCCGCGGACGCCGCTAGCAGCGCCGGATGGACAGACATTTCCACCGCGTCCGTGGACAAGGACAAGGAGAAGGACAAGAAATGCGTCGTCATGTAAGAACGCATTCAGCAAAGATTGACAGCATCTAGGAGAAGAAGAGAGAGAGAGGAGGTAATGGCCATGTGATGGCATCATGAGGAAAGATTTTTTGGTTTTAAGACGGCTGATCACTCGCATACTAACATACCCCGATCGCTACATTTGCATTTTTGTACTCTTGGTTGATTTTCCTCTGTCTGTACATAGGGCCTCGCTGGCCTTGATTGTTTTTACCGCTCGTTATTTGTATGTCTGTATGTATGGATGGGAGGGTTGGCATAGCATGGACTTGTCTTTGCGTCACTTGGGACTGATTATTTTTTTGGGAGCGTCGGAGTATACAACGGCCAAAAGGGGATAGTAAGGGAGATGGATTTTTGATGTTTGAGTCTGAAGGGGTGGGCATATTCGGAGATGGATGATTCTTTTCACCATCATCTACAGGAACATATACTTCTTGTGTCTAATGTCATGCTAGTATCTCGAAATTGTAGTTTCGAAAAGATGTATGAGTTTTATTCACTTTGACACCAAAGTTCACTACTTCACATGAAAGAGTCCAAAGTAACAGAAATGCGTTCGCTTATCATTCAGAACGTACGTGTGTGTCTATAGCCCTTTTCCCAACAAACAAGAGTACATAAAAAAAAAAAAGAAAAACATGAGTAGATGCTAAATAAAAAAAAAACATGGCAGACATGTCCCGGTAAAATCTTTCAGGGTATAAACGACAGACTCCCTCCCATGCTTCCGCAACGCCAGGGTCTATTTTGTAAAAAGACCCAGTTTCTAATGTGCGGTGAGATGCGTTAAAAAGGTTAAGGGGTTTTTGATCATGTATGTACATAACGAGGGCATCCCATCGTGCGCTGCAGGATGGGGGGGTTAGGATATTTTGGAGGGGGGGAGGTAGGTCAGATTAAAGTGAAGGGGGCTTGTAGCATGTATACAACAACAAAAAAAACCACTTTGATGAGAGAGATACAGTCTAGATTCTTGGTGTTGTCCCCGGTACGTGAGGCTTTGTCCCAGGAGCGTAGGCCTTCCCCCGGCCTACACCTCGGAGATCAGCCTCGTCCATCAGGTCTGTGAAGGTTGTGCCTCGTGTTAGGCGACGGGGCTTGACAACGTCGCTGGGGTCGGCAAAGACGTTGATGCTCTCGCAGCTGGGTTCACGCTGGAGGTCCGGGCTATCAGGACGGCGACTGATTTGTGACGAAGCCTTCATGGCGCGGATGGGCGGTAGACGGACGGTGCCGTGGCGGACGGGTGTGTCGTCGGTGGGGCTCATCTGGGCAGACTTGTGGTGGTTGGGTGAAGGGTTGGGAGAGTCAAAGGGGTTGGGGATGGAGATGCGGATGCGTGGAGGACCTTGAGGCACGCGTGTGGGGGTGGGAGACATGGAGAACTGCCTCTGAGGAACACTCGAGCTGGCACCCGAAAACTGGCTATGAGCCCCTGAGAACTGACTCTGGGGGACGCTGGAACTGCCGCCCGAGACCTGTGAGTTCTGGGAGGGTGTCTTGAGGATAAAGTCGGCGCGGTACGAGTTTGGCTGGACGATGGGCTCCGAGATGAAGTTGCCAAACGAGGCCTCGCTGCTCGAGGTGCTGCCGCCGCCGCCGTAAAAGTGACCTCCCTTCTCCCCGTGGCCGCCCTCGCGCTTCTTCTGCCGGCGGAAGTAGAGGAAGATGACTACAGCGATGATAAGGAGGATTATGCAACCGCCGACGACACCGCCAACGATGGAGGTCGTGGCGGGGCCTGAATCCTTCTTCTCCTCCTCCTCTGGGTCCTCCTTCTGGTTCTCGTCGCTGGCCTTGGAGGGCTCAGAGGTAGAGGTGGGCTCGGCGCTGGCAGAGGCCGTCTCGCTTGATGTGGGTGATGTTGCGCTGGGAGCAGCTGAGGAGGTTCCGCTGGGGTACTCTGCACCCTCTGGAGGACTAGATTGGTCCTTGTTGAGAACACACTTGCTGTCGCCCTCGCAAGAGTATCCAAAGGGACAACACATGGTGGTCCCACACTCTTCAAGCTTGAGGTTGGTGATGATGGTCATGACAGGAGCCTTGGGGTACTTTGTGATATCCTGACCGCGGCGATCACAGGTAATGGGCTTGACCTCGTTGCAGTTCCTGCCTGCAGGGCAGCACATTGCAGAGGTGCCGCCGGCGAGGAGTATGCATGAGTAGTCCTTGGGGCAGCAGAAGAGGTCGGTGAGGTCGCTGTTACACGAGACCCTGTCGGCGCCGCATGTGTCCTCGCGGGCAAAGATGCGGCTGGCGGGGAGGGCGGATGTTGTAGATGTGCAGAGGGCCGTGAGGAGGAGGAGGCGAAGAGGTGTAGGAAGTCGAGCCCAAGGCATCTTGACGGGATGTGAAGAAGCAAGGGACTAGTTGGTTGGTTGTTGTTTCGGGTAGAGTCGTATTTGTTGGTTGAAGTCGTGATGTTGGTCGTTGGTCGTTAGGTTATTGGATCGTGTCTGGTTTGAAACTGGAAAATGGAGGATCAAGTTGAGAGAGACATTTGAGAAAGAAGGAACCGTAGAGAGATAAGAAATGTGTGTTCCAGTCAGACACAACCAGCGTGAGTGACAAAGAGACAAAATAGGAAACAAGCCAATTGTTTGCTTGATGGTAGTAGTAGTCGTTGATGAAGTTAAGGAAAATAGAAACAGAGAGACAGATAAGGAAAAGAAAGGAAAGTTGAAATTTTGCAGAGACAAGAGAAAGATGAGGAGAGAAAGAGAGAGAGATGAACAGATTGTCGGGTGGAAAAAGACCCAAAGACATACGACAAAGACGGAAACCGAGCCCATCGTGGTCCACGGAAACAACAGGCCCCCAGTCATCCATCGTCAAACGATCTATCACGAGCTGGCGGCGCATACATACCACCCTTACCGCCCAAAGAAAAGAGTCATGCCCCAAGATCTATACACGGAACCTGGAAGAAGCCCCCGATCGGAAACTAGGGGTTTGCGGAGAGCCAGTCGGTTGGTGTCGTATGCCCCTGTCACTCGACAGGGCGCCAGATATGGGGGGAAAGCCTGTTTCTTCTTCTTCCTAGGATATCCGGGTCCAGATCTCCTTGGTGTTACGGTCCATGATGAGACCGTGGGGTGGTTTGTTTAGTAGTGTTGAGTGTGGGATGAGGACGACGAATGGTGATGGGCCTGTGGTTGGCTGCGTCTCAGAAAATAGCCGCGCGGCCGTCACCAAGGTCACTGATTGGGTCTCTCCCAACTGACAAACCCTGAGGTTTAGCGCCTAAAGGCCAGTAAAAAGGTCATGCCCCTTGTAAAAAAGGGGCCCTTGTAACGAGAGCCTATGAGGTTGGACATTTCTCTCAGGCATGAACCGAAGCGCCCTACGTATGTATTTGTATGTACAGCGCTTAGTTTCGACCCTGCGAAACCCAACCGATGCCCTAGAGATGGTCTCTACAACAGGCCGGCCCGTTGGTTTCGAAAAGGGCCAAAAATAACCCCTCGGACTGGACTGGACTGGATGAGAACAGCAGGTTATTTAGGCCGTCAGTCGTCCGTTTGATGGGCTGCCTCTCTTTCGTTTTCTGACCTTGTGTCGTGCAATCGAATGCGTGAATCGGCAGAGATAAGAGGAGCTGACCACTTGAGAGTGGGTGAGTCTTTTTTTTTTTTTTTCCTTTACACCTGATACGAGACGATAGTTCCAGGTGATGGTGTTGATTATGGACATGTTGAAACAGACAAAGAAAGATTTCAGCTGATACTGATACTGAACTATCAATTGTTGCCTCTTGTCTCGTCTCTTTGTCAATCAACGGTCACCACCGCAGAACCCTTGTCAATCTTGACCCTGCCATATTCATCCCATCCCCTGTCTCCAAACTTTTTTTTTACCCGATCATCCATCTCGTTCTCGTTAGCTTCTCTCGCCAAAAGGTCCCTCATTCTCTCACACACCCACACAATCTAGATTCATCCGCCTTGTGCGTGACTCTCTCGCACACCCATTGATAGAGACAGGGGCGTACGAGTCAATTACTCTCTCTTCACGCACTGTCTGAATCATACGAAAACCGTATTCGGGGGGGAGGGCCCGTGCTAGACCGACATACGTGGTGTTCTTCCACGATTGCCATGTCACTCACGCAAACCAACTCTGTAGCCTCACTTCCCCGTACCTTAGATTCAAACGAACGCAGGCTTTAATGCGCTGCTGTGTTGGTCCCTCTAACTCTGGCCTGCCCGCCCTGCTGCAGTCGCTACCTAACGGGGGCACTGTCCGGGGGCGGGCAGGCCAGAGTTAGAG
>JABCKD010000906.1:0-18844 GCA_013186415.1 Fusarium sp. NRRL 66088 | reverse complement strand
GGCTGTGCACGTAACAGGCGCCGGAAGTTCAGCGACGGGACTCAACCTCCGGCCTAGCAGGAGGTGGGTGGGCATGTATATGCGCTCTAGAAACTCGTAACTTGCTAAGCCAGACGGAGCGCTGTAAGATTGGCCATCTAACTGAAACATACATGTACTTATACCTATGTACGGATAATACATCTTGCAAGTTACTAAAGTCTGAGGGTTCTGTGCCCTAGGCATCAATTGAGTGTCTCTACGGCGCACCCCTCTCAATGACGATGACGCTATTGAAGTTCTGACAGCTGTATCGAATTGGCATTGGCCAAGTCACATCCCTAGATGGACTAGATCAGTCGCTACTTACACAACTAGCTGATTGGATCGCAATTGCTCGGATCGGCTCTAGACCAGTGCGTGCGGCAACATCATGTATCTTATCATGTCAAAACCCCCCGCAACAAGTCACCTCATTCTTGACATAAATCGCCAGACCGCTAGAAGCCGGCGGTAGGGGCCGCAAACAGACGATGAAATCTCTTGGCCGTGTCAAGAACCCATGTCTGCTGAGCCGAGAAGGAGCAAGGACCGTGTGTATAAGACGTATGGTGTTTGTGTTTTGACTTGGTGGGATGTTCTGGTCCTGGTTCTTAAAGCCGGCGTCATCCGAGTGCCTCAGGCATACGTCAGTCAATCCATCCACCCACCCATCTTTCAGGCTTCAGCAGGGCAGGTGCTGGAACTAACCGGAAAAACTTTCAGTGGGCCCCCCGGCCCGCAGTCTTGTTGGAGCGAGCGCCAAATTTCAAAGACGGCCGTCAGCTTTTTTTGCGCGTGCTCCAGCTCGCCGTAGCTACCACTCCATTGCCTGTATTACCGCGCCCATACATCATCGGCTCCCCGACTGCTTCTACCGCATCGACGGCCTCGATTCCATCCTCACCTCCCGCCGGTCCCCTTAATCGTCCATAGGCCTCGTCATGTCGGCTCCGACTCCGTCAATGCCTCCGGGCAACCCCACGGCTATCCCTGTCGACCCTTCTTCTGGAGTCTGGGACCGGATAACGAACTGGGTCTCAGAGAACAAGGCCGTTGCCTACACCATTGCCGGTGTCTCCGTCGTTGTTACGGGCGCCGGTATCGTCTACTACCTCTCTGATGTATGTCTTGTCCACCCCGCTTCAGCATTGCTGCTTCTGCTCCTGCCTACAAGTTGGTGCGGGCAGGCTGGTTGTGGCATCGAACCATTTCCTCGTCATGATTGATCTCAAACTAACGACCCGTCTCAATCTCTAGTCCTCCAAAGACACATCCCCCAAGCTTAGCAAGAAGGAGAGGAGAAAGCGCAAGGAGGCTGAGCGCAAGGCCGCTGAGACCAAAGAGACCCCCTCCACCGGTGCATCTCAACCCAAGCCCGTGACTGCCGAGAGCGAGCCGGAGCTGCCCGAGATCGATGAGGAGACAGTCGCTACTCTCACCCAGCAGCAGCGTGATGAGTATGCCGCAAAGCTGAAGCAGGCCGGTAACAAGGCCTACGGCGACAAGGCCTATAACAAGGCCATTGACCTCTACTCCAAGGCCATTCTCTGCAAGGCCGATCCCGTCTTCTACTCCAACCGAGCCGCCTGCCATAGCGCCATGAGCGAATGGGACCAGGTCATCGAGGATACTACCGCCGCCATCAGCATGGACCCCGAGTACGTCAAGGCCATCAACCGCCGCGCTACCGCCTACGAGCACCAGAAGAAGTACTCCGAGGCCCTGCTCGACTTCACTGCGTCATGCATCATCGACAACTTCAAGAGCGAGTCCACCGCACAGGCCGTCGAGAGACTTCTCAAGACCTTTGCCGAGCAAAAGGCCAAGGAGATGATGGCCTCCCGACCACCCAAGCTGCCCAGCCCCATTTTTGTCGGCAACTACCTTCAGAGCTTCCGCCCCAAGCCCCGACCTGCCGGCCTCGAGGAGTCGGAGGAGCTAGACCCTGAAACTGGCAAGGGACAGATGCAGATCGGACTCGAGGCCTTGGAGAAGAAGACTGGCGATGGCTACGAGGAGGCGCGACAGGCATTCGAAAAGGCCCTGGAGCTTGGCGATCTCGGCGAGTATGAGGCTCTGGCTTACAACATGAGGGGTACTTTCCGCACTCTTCTCGGCAACCATGCCGATGCCACCAACGACTTCGACAAGAGCATCGAGCTTGACCCCTCCATGACCCAGAGCTATATCAAGCGGGCGAGCATCAGCCTGGAGCTTGGCGAGCCCGATAAGGCCGAGGCCGAATTCGCCAAGGCCCTGGAGCAGGACAACAACGACCCCGACGTCTACTACCACCGTGCTCAAGCCCACTTCATCAAGGGCGACCTCGCCGATGCCCAGAAGGACTACCAGAAGTCGATTGATCTTGACAAGGATTTCATCTTCTCTCACATCCAGCTCGGTGTCACCCAGTACAAGATGGGCTCAATCGCATCCTCCATGGCTACTTTCCGACGATGCATTAAGAATTTCCCCAAGGTGCCCGATGTCTACAACTACTATGGTGAGCTGCTCCTCGACCAGGGTAACTTCTCAGAAGCTGTCGAGAAGTTCGACACTGCCATGGAGATGGAGAAGCAGACCAAGCCCATGTCGATGAACGTGCTGCCCCTCATCAACAAGGCCCTGGCTCTCTTCCAATGGAAGCAAGACTTTAAGGAGGCCGAGGCTCTCTGCCAGAAGGCCCTTATCAGTAAGTACCCCTAGTTATGTCGTTGGTTTGAGTGTAACCTAACCGTCATCTAGTCGACCCTGAGTGTGATATTGCCGTCGCCACTATGGCTCAACTCCTCCTCCAGCAGAACAACGTGCCCGCTGCTCTCAAGTACTTTGAACGCGCCGCAGAGCTCGCCCGAACCGAGGGTGAGATCGTCAACGCCTTGTCATATGCTGAGGCGACCCGAACACAAGTCCAGGTCACCGAGAAGTACCCCAAGCTGGCAGCCAAGCTGGCGGGTGGTGGTCCCGGTGGACTCCGAATGGGTCCCCAATAAATCTGAACGTGATATAAATGACAAAAGATGGCCGGAACGGCGTGTACGTGTACGAAATTTGGGAGCAACGAACGTGACCAAGAGGAAGGGAGGGAACGGAAAGATGTCGAAACCAGACGGAATGCGGGATCGTGGAAGACATACCCGCAGTTCTGTCTTCCGAGGGAGCTCGTCCGGCTGGGTGCGCTGCCTCGTCGTCTCACAGGGAAGTGAGGCCCAATGCTCTGGAGTTGGGACTGTAATGCGCACAATCGAACCCTATTGTACTGTATATAATAAGCACTTCTCTCATGTCTTGTTTCAGCATAACGGAATTGTGAGGACGGACGGACGGAAGCGCAAAAGGTACTCGGGAACATTTGGGCATTGTTTGGTGAACGGAGAGTTTAAAAAAAATACAGTCGTTTCGTTATGTCTGCTGTGTCAGTTGAGCTTGTGAGGTCATCACAATCATATAGTAGTAGAGTGGCGGCCGACAAAGGCTTGGACATTATTATACCTGCGTGAGAGCTCTTCCAAACCATGGATCTCATGATGCATCCAGGACTTTTCTGGATAACCTCCCTCAGTCAGATGAATAGATACATATAGCAACCCCAGTACCTCTCTCCCACCCATCCCACTCTGTCCTCCATCATGCGAGCAGAATAAAAGGTATTCCTACAGGAGAAGCGAAAGGGTGTGAAAAAACAACCACCGATCCAGTAAAACAACCAAGATAAACCCTCCCAGTTAGAAGCATTTCGTGAACCCCCTTTTCATCAAAAGAACTCTTTCTTGGTCAATCCTCCGTCAAGCTTTCCGCGCCTTCAAACAAAAAAAGGTCCCTAGCGCTCGGGCGCTTCGGGGAGAGTAAAAATTAAGTAAGTATCGGGGGGTGTGCGGTATACGGATGAATATGTCGTATACTCTGGTCTTGCGGGTCAAAAAACGACAAGACGAAACAACGGTCATGGAGATATCTATGAAGGAAGAAAAACGGCGTAACAAGATAACAGCATATCATCATGGTGGTAGCGGCAGAGGCGTCGCTGTCGAGGTCGAGGTCGAAGACGATGTCCGCTCCCTCTATGAGGTGCTGTTCTTGGCCACGCTGACACCGACACCAACACCGACGGCGATGGCGATGATGATGAGGAGGACGACGAGGGCGCACCACCACTTGAGCTTGCGGCGGCGGCGGGCGTGCTCGTTGGCGACCTTGACCTGCTCGTTACCCTTTTCGATGTTCTCCACGGTGTTGATCGCGTTGGTCTCGGCAGCTTGGATGACTGGCTCCTGCTGCTCGACGAGCGTGGCGAGCTCCTGATACAGGATAGCAAGCTCAGAGAGAGTCTGCTCAATGCGCTGGAGCTCGCTGTGACGGGCGCGGACGTTGCCAAGCACGGAGCTGGCATGCCCGGTGCGGTTCGTCCTCAGCTGTGAGGTTACACGTTAGCTCGGGGATCACGGCAGGGTGTGATTGTCGGCGTGGAGATTACTAACAGCAGTCTGGAAAACACCCTCATTGCCCCAATCGGCCTCGGCGGCCTGACGAACCTCATCCTCGGAAGCATCGGGGTTTACGATACGGTACTGGCGGGCAATCTGGTCGCGGTAGCGCTGCTGGTAGTCGCGCTCGATGCTCTGGTACTTGTCCAGCTCCGACTTGAAGAAGGTCTTGAGTGACTGCAGTTGGGTGTTCTTTGTGGTGCGGGAGCTGTCGGTGGTCTTTGCTAGGTCGCGCTCGAGGCCCTTGATGCCGTCCTTGATGGCGGTGTTGCGAATCTGGGTCTGAGAGACATACTGCTCAAGCTGCTGGTTGGCGGTGCCGTCGGTGCTGCTGAGGGTGCGCTGGTGGAGCTGGCCGATGTAGTCGACGTCGTTGGTCAAGGCCTTGATCTCGTTGCGGAGGTTCTGGACGCGGTTGAGGAACTCCTGTTGTGAGAGGCTTGACGAGGCGGGAGGCTGCTGGTTGTAGTCCTGCATCTCATACTGATCATCTCCCTGGACCGGCGCGTTCTGCGCATAGGGATTGGCCTGAAGCATCGCGGGATCCGGGTCAGCAAATTGTGGTCTGTCGGTTGTCGGCGGGAAATGAAGCTGCGCTCGCTTGACTTGCTTACCTGACCATAGCCAGACTCCTCGGCCGGGCCCTGCTGATAGGGATTCTGGTTGTACTGGCCGTAAGACATGGTGAACGGCGATGCTGGACGGAAGTAGCAATGGCGGGGAGGGATGGATGATGATGGGAGGAGGAGGAGGAGGCTAAAAAGGCTGGGGGAGGGCGGGCCGTTGGTGGTGAGAGCAACGAGATGAGGCTACCGAGCTTCTTCTCTGGGGGCGCTGCCTTGGCTCGGACTGTGGATGAGAGGAAGGGAATAGCGGCCGGGGGGGCTTGTTGCTGGGCGAGGGAGGAAGTGCTTATGACACCAAAGCCGAACGCCAATGGTCACTTTAGTGGCGCGGCCCTTTTTTTCCCTCTCTTTCCAGCGGTTAGGTTGGCGGACGCCGCAGTGCAGGGTCGGACGACGAGGGCCGTTTAGTGGACGGGTAGCGCTGGATGGAATGGATGGATGCACTGAAACGTGACGTAGGGGCCCACGATCCTGGTTTTGGAGATGAAAGAGGAGAAACAAGACCCGTAAAAGTAATTAAGTTGAGGGGAGGGGAGCTCGGTCCAAGAAACACGAAAGACGATCGCGTGAGATTGGACAGGGCAGGGAGATTGATTTTTTTCTTTTAAAGCAAGAATGTTGCAAACAAACGAGAAATGGAAATACTGATGCTCGGAACTTGCGCTGCTTATGACCTATGACCCAGCCATGGGATGGAGGCTTACGATGCTTCCCTTCTCTTTCGGCAGCCTCGGGTCCACTCCAAGAATCGTTAGCAGCTCGTCCGCAGCTCAGACGAAAGAGAAAAAAAAGACTCGACAAAGGCTGCGTACGCAAGTGGCGGGGGACAGGACAGGACTGGACAGGACGGCGGTCCTTCGTCCGGTCTCCAAAAATAAGCACTGCCTGCCGATTTTGCCTACCTGGGCAGGTCTATGGTGATGAAAGTCCACTGCATGGCATGGATGGATGCCCGGAAAACTGGACGAACTAAGGGTCCCATCTTTTGCTCAGCCCGCTCGTCTTCGCCATTCCATTCTAGTCGTCAGCCATTGAGGCTGTGACCGCTTTTTTCGGCCTGCGAAATGCGAACTGCTCTGCTTTCTTCCCCAGCTTGAGGCCGGTCCGACCTGTCAGAGTTGCAGCTAGCTAGTCCACCGGGCCCGTGTCCGTCGGATAACATCCAGCCATGTTCAGCTTAGAATCTGGGTGTGGCTTGGCCGTTGACGAGACCGATTGGCAGTTGCCAAGACCGAGATGTCGATTCCACATGCACTCAATTCATCCATGGCATAGTCACGTAGTCCAGCCACAGATTCCATAGACGGTGAATCATCTAACTAGTCTGTTTCTTTCACATCAGGCTGCGGTCGATGACTGGATCCCTAGGTACCTATGTAGGTGGATAGGCAACTTGGAGTATATTCCTTATGATCTCTGTTATAGTCACCGTCATACACACATATTCAAGTGCTGATGTTGGTCGTCATCAACCAATAGCCACTCTCCCCTCTTGTGAACCAAAACAGCCATTTCGCCATAAAATGTTGACCGTCTGCTCAAAATCATCGCCTTAATGTCTAGCAATCTGCAACCAAGAACTCCAAACTCCCGATTTTCCCGTCCTAGGCCTCCCCGCCACGTCACCGCTGCTGTTTGACACTCCACCATCTCGTTTTCGACTTGAATTGAGCACACAGTTCGGATATCCTACGTGGAACCGAGTGTCTCGGCTAACTTGTCGTATACGATGCTGGCTGGGCCCCAGAATAACCTTGCAGCCTGCCTGTGGCCTGATCGAAGATGATAATGGTCGACTTGGCTTGCTGCAATGTAGCAGCAGATCTGCAAGCATCGTTGGTGTGACCCGACCAGCTTAGAGGTAATTCTTCTTCTTGGCCGTTCTTGTATATTGTGTGAGATGCCATTCAACATCGCCGTCCTTGTTTTCCAGAGTACCGCCTCGAATTTCAAACACTCTCATAGTCATCCGTGGTCCAACCTCGGCCAACTCGACGCTGTCGTAACCCGTTCTCACAAAGACGTGATGTCGAACTTCAATGCTGTCCTCAATGTTCTTGAATGTCACAACTCGGTTGCCGACCTTGTTCTTTGCCGTGATAGCTTCCCTTGGAGGGAAAGTATGCTTAAGGATCTTGACAACCCGCTCTCCCAGGCGTGTCGTGAAGCCATCAAAGATGAGATGGGGATACGACTCGCTGACAGTTCCACGCACACTGCCGGGAATATCGTGTCGCAAAACCACATTGTGTAAAGAAAACGAGATGGTCGGACCGTGAGGGAAATGCGACAAGGTCATCGCAGTTGGAGTACCGCGATGCTCGTGGAGGAGAACAACATCAGAGAGGCCTGCAGCTTGGGCGGATCGCACAAGGTCGGGCAAGATGAGGTTACCACGGTTGAGACGGACGGCCGTAGGGAGGAGAAGTCGGATCTCTTTCGCAAAAGCTGCCAACCTCGCAGAAGGATCGCGGGATGTCGTCACAAGTACACGGGGGTCGACAATGCCTGAAAGCTGGGCATACTCATCGTCGAGGTCAAGCTGCTCGTTCGTGGTGAGATCGGGCCGCGACTCATCATACTGGTAGTCTTTGCGCAGAGACTTGTCGTTTGCAATGGTAGGGTCCAATGGCTTTCCCGATGCCAGCGAAGACCTCAGCTTGGCTCGCTTCTCGCTGATCTCGGCGTCTCGAAGGAGGAGAGCTCGTCGGTAGAGGTAGTCGCGCCGTTGGCGCGCTTGCTTGCGCTTGAAGCCCAAGTGTTAGCTAATGATTGCTAAATAAGCATGGCTTCAATTACTTACAATCATGATGAAGAAACAACAAATGCCTACTGTGAGGAAGCTTTCTTCAAAGTTGGCGGTTGATATAAAATTTCCCGAGCGCCGCCGCAAAAAAGTTCCTTATCAGCCTTTCGGCCTGCCGCCACTACTCGATAACAAAAGCGCCCTATCACGTGGGCGCAAAATGTCCCACCAAACCCTCCGCCGGCAAAGAGGATCCTGGAACTGTTAACCCATCGATATAATTCTGGTTCACAAGAGAACAGATTTGTTACCGAAACCTTGAGAAGCGCGCTTGACAAGGTTCTGTGCTACCCCGATCGTCTCGCTTGCTTTAAAGCCTTCCTCCCGCACCCTGCCACGCTCTCGTTCCGGCGCATTCTTCCTCGCGATGATGTGAGCCTTACCAGCGATCTGCAACTCCCAATCACTTTCCCATTCCGACCCGAGTCGCCCCTGGGCCTCCATACGGGTCCCGTACCGAAAGAATAGAAGCTGTAGGTGAGTCGCGCTCTCTTTGGGGTGATTTTGAGGCGTTTTGGCCCTGCCTTCGTTCACTGCGTCACCGCCACCATTGCGCGGGGCACTGGTGTTGATTCTCTGGCCAAGGAAAACCCTACGAGCCGCCAACAACTTTACTACAACACCAACATGGAGGGCGCGTTTACCCATGTTGGGAATCATTTGATATCCGATTCCGCTGCCGCCATCAAGGCTGGAGCCGACGACCTGTCCGCGATCGATCCCGACGAGAGCTTGCTCTATGGCAAATATGGAGATCGAAGTGGCCGTCGCCGAGCCGATGATGACGACAACCAAACCGAGGCTTTCGAAGAAGACGACAACGATAGTCTGAACAGTGTTCCGATCGATGGCTTGACTGGACTCAAGCTCAAGGGCCCCGAGGAGGAGAAGGAGCTTCCGGCCCATGCCTGCGCGTAGGTTTTCTTCCCATCTGGATTTATCCCTGGGCCAGGCTGACATGGGCTTAGATACTGCGGAATCCATTCCCCAGGATGCGTCGTCAAGTGCCTCACCTGCAACAAGTGGTTTTGCAGCGCGAGAGGCAATGGTACTTCTACCCATATTGTGAACCATCTTGTTCGAGCTCGCCACAAGGAGGTTCAGTTACACCCCGAGTCGACATTGGGCGATACGGTGCTGGAGTGTTACAACTGCGGGACAAAGAACGCGTTCCTCCTGGGTTTCATTCCGGCCAAGTCTGATACCGTCGTCGTTTTGCTCTGCCGACAGCCATGTGCTGCCAACACGTCGAACAAGGACATGAACTGGGATACATCGCGATGGCAACCCCTCATCGAAGAGCGCGCTTTCCTGCCCTGGCTGGTGGCGACCCCTTCTGATTCCGAGCAGCTCCGAGCTCGCCATTTGACGCCGAATATGATTGCCAAGCTGGAGGAGATGTGGAAGATCGAGCCCAAGGCGACCGTGGTTGACCTCGAAAAGGCATCCAGCATCGATGACGATCCCAACCCCGTCTTGCTGCAATACGACGATCCTTATCACTACCAGAACATTTTCGGCCCCCTGGTCAAGATGGAGTCCGACTACGATAAGAAGCTCAAGGAGGCACAGTCCGAGGACGGCCTCATCGTCCGCTGGGATTATGGGCTGAACAACAAGCACCTTGTCAGCTTCAACCTGCACAAGATTGAGTCAGGCGATGTCAAGCTTGCCGTTGGTGATGAGATGCGACTTCGCTACAAGGGCGAGCTCCGATCCCCCTGGGAAGGTGTTGGCTATGTGATTAAGATCCCCAACAACCAGTCGGATGAGGTGACGCTCGAATTGCGCAAGACCGGAAACGAGAAGTCGGTCCCTACCGATCTATCTCACAACTTCTCGGCCGATTATGTCTGGAAGGCAACTTCCTATGACCGTATGCAGCTGGCCATGAAGACGTTCGCTGTCGATGACATGAGCGTTTCTGGCTACATCTTCCACACCTTGCTGGGCCACGAAGTTCAGTTGCAGCCTCTCAAAACAAGCCTGCCTAAGAAGTGGTCTGCCCCTGGCCTCCCTGATCTCAACCCTAGCCAGGTCAATGCCATTAAGACTGTCCTCCAGAAGCCACTGAGTCTTATCCAGGGTCCCCCAGGAACTGGCAAGACGGTCACTTCTGCCACCATCATCTATCACCTCGCCAAGATGAGCGGCAACCAGGTTCTGGTTTGCGCGCCATCTAACGTTGCTGTTGATCAGCTGTGTGAGCGAGTTCACCGTACTGGACTCAAGGTTGTCCGTCTTACTGCCAAGTCCCGCGAGGATGTCGAATCGTCTGTCAGCTTCCTCGCTCTCCATGAGCAAGTGCGCATGTCGGAGCACAACAGCGAGCTCGTCAAGCTCTCGCAGCTGAAGAACGAGTTGGGCGAACTGTCGAGCCAGGATGAGAAGAAGTACAAGCAGCTCACCAAGGTCGCAGAGCGTGACATCCTCAACAACGCTGATGTTGTCTGCTGCACCTGTGTGGGCGCCGGTGACCCTCGCCTTTCCAAGATGAAGTTCCGCAATGTCCTGATCGACGAATCAACCCAGTCGGCGGAGCCTGAATGCATGATTCCCCTTGTTCTCGGATGCAAGCAAGTTGTGCTGGTCGGTGATCACAAGCAACTTGGCCCAGTCATCATGAACAAGAAGGCGGCCAAGGCTGGACTTAACCAGTCTCTCTTTGAGCGATTGGTTAATCTAAAGCTATCGCCCATCCGGCTCAACATACAGTACCGAATGCACCCTTGTCTGTCCGAGTTCCCCTCCAACATGTTCTACGAGGGTACTCTGCAAAACGGTGTTACCCACGAGAACCGGCTGCGAAAAGATGTGGATTTCCCTTGGCCCGTTGCGGAAATGCCCATGATGTTCTGGTCCAACCTTGGCCACGAGGAAATCTCGGCCTCTGGAACATCGTACCTCAACCGCACGGAAGCATCCAATGTTGAGAAGGCAGTCACCAGATTCTTCAAGGCCGGCGTAAAGCCCGCTGATATCGGTGTTATTACTCCGTATGAGGGCCAGCGAAGCTACATTGTGACTACCATGCAGAACTCAGGTACTTACAAGAAGGAATACTACAAGGAGGTCGAGGTCGCTTCAGTCGACGCCTTCCAGGGTCGTGAGAAGGACTTTATCGTTCTCTCTTGCGTTCGATCCAACGACAACCAGGGCATTGGTTTCTTGTCTGACCCTCGTCGTCTGAACGTGGCGTTGACCAGAGCCAAGTATGGCCTCGTCATCCTCGGAAACCCCAAGGTTCTGTCCAAGCACGAGCTCTGGCACAACCTCCTGGTCCACTTCAAGGACCGCAAGTGCTTCGTTGAAGGTCCCCTGACCAACCTCCAGGCCTGCTTGCTGCAGTTCAGCCGCCCCAAGGTGAGCTACCGCCAGAAGAACCAGCAGCCGCAGTTTGGAGCTGGCAGCTATCCTAATGGTGGACGGTTTAACCCACCGCCCGCGGGCCGAGATTTTGACCTGGGCTCCATGGTGTCGTACATCCCCGATGATGTCTCGTCTGTTCATGGTTCTGCGTTTGGCGGCGCTTCACTCAACAGCGCGTTCCCCCCCATGTTCTCGAGCTTTACTCCCGATCAATGGCCCGGCCTGCCCGGTGTTGCTGCCCCTGGCCGTGGTGGAAAGGCCCGCAGCCGTGCTACGGAAAGTATTGCAGGGGAAAGCGTGGCCAACTCGGAATTCACGGATGCAACCTCGAGCGTGATCGGCGGCAAGGGTGTTGGACAAGGCGGTGTTAGTCTTGGAGCAGGGCTCCACGATGTCGTTACGGGAATGCGACCTGTTTCATACAGCCAGAGCGATCGACTGAAGCAGTACGTCGAGAGCAGTGGACGTATGGTTCCAGGTAACGGTTATGGACGACGCTTCGACGACGACGAGAAGAGCATCAGCACTGCATTCCACAGCCAGATTGGCGGTGGCTACGACTGAAGAAGGACGTGAGGGCTACGAACAGATGATGACACCAATTTTGCATCTCACGGGCTCTGGTGCACGACCTGCCACCGCCGGATCACCAAGAGCGGTCGGCAAATCGTTGTGGTTCTTCAGAAAGAAGCCTTTTCCGTCAGGGGGTTCCCGCCAGTCAGAGACTCAACACGGTCAGGTCGGCGTTAACGGCAGAGACCGTGTCGTGTCCGACTTTTGGACGCCGGCCGGCTCGACAGGCCAGGACAGGACAGAGACATGGAAATCGCGTTGCCAGCGGCTCGACCTACGACGACCACCATGGAGTCGTAGCAAGCCCGGCAGGTGCAGATTGTCTTGATCTTTAACGAATAGCGATAGCGGAGGAGCTGGAGTGAGGATGAGAGGAGTGTGCAGGAGGAGTAAAGAGAGAAGAGAAGAGAAGAGGACAGGAGAGGATGTGCAAGGATGGTCGAAGAGGACGGTTTCCAAACGACCGTCGATTGTGATGATGGAGGAGACGCCTCATAAGTATAATATGATGGCGAAATCCACTCCACATCTCAAGACTTCCTAACCACCTAGTAGTCGAGTTGTGCGGTGCTATTAGTACCAAGTTGAATTTTCAACTGACCGCAGTCACCCGTTTTCAAGATAGATAGATAATTAACCTGAGTCATTCCTTTATCCATAGTAATTGCTCTCTGGTGAACTTGCTGGTGCAAGAGTAAGGAGGTTGAAGCTTGAGAGTTATGATAATGCCTCACATGTAACTAAGCTGCCATGACGCAAAAAATAAGCTGCCTTTGAGCCGAGTTTATTTGACACTAGGCTCAAGCATGTTCAGCTCAGGAGGTGTCATACGCTCAAAGTCAGGATGAGAACAAATGGCTAGAGCGTACTAGGGCAAGCTACAAGCAGCCCCCACGTCCCGATCATTTCAGGGGGACATGTTCCAAAGGTGATAAGCCAGGATGAACCTCCAATGGGAAAGCCAGGCATCCCCAGGGGAAAAACAGCAGCCAAACTGGGCTGAGACTGGAAACAACGCAGCCCGGGCGTCCAAGAGGGTTACAGCACTAGGGAATTCCCACATAGTGCTTATGATGCACTGTAAGCAGGGGTCCAGGGGGGGAACAGACCAGCACCAGGTCAGGGACGATTTTTTTTTCTGGGGGATAACGCGGTTTAAATGGATCAGGCAAAGTTGCGCGTCTTGTCTTGGATGAAGCTTGGACGTGATCTACTAATTTCTACGTCACTTTTCTTTTGACTGTGGGATCCATCCATCCATCCATCCATCACATTGGGATCCAGGACATGGAACAAGAGTTAAAAAGTAGCAGGTTCCTTGTCTCTACCTAGGCAAATGAGAGTATCCAGCTTGCAAGGTTGATAAGAAGAAGAACGAGTCCTAGCACACACACACTCTCTCTGTCATTCTCACCCACCCCCCTGAGGCTGCATATGTAATACAATACTTGGGGACATTTTCCATTCTTATCCGTCATCCCTTGGCTTTTTCCCCTTGACTTGTTCGTTCCATCCTAACCCACATCCCTCTCCCATCCTCTCCCTCATCTCACTTCCTCTTTCGTGGCTTGTTGCGTGTCTCTCCTTCTCGCTCCCTCCACAACCCGCGATCTTGGGAGGATCTCGTCTTTTTCTCTTCTTCTTCTTATTCTTCGCTCGCTACCATTTTTTTTTTCACTTTTGGGTGCGCGTGATTCTTGTGTGCCTCGACTTCCAGTGCATCCCTCACTCCTTCCGTCTCTTGAGTGTTGAGACACAGCGAATATTTCGTCACGTGCAATCAATCAGTACAACAACGCCTGTCTTCTTCCATCTGAGGACCTAGACAGTTTGAGGCGGTCCAACCTGTAATGCGCCCATCATGTTCGGTCAAGTCAAGGGACTAAGCCGTCGCTACTTTATCCTCTTCGTTTTCATCGCCCTCACATGGTTCCTCGTCCACAACTTCCGCCCCATCGAGCGCTACCGCACCGTCAGGATCGGAACCTACAACTACCTCCCTAGCAGCTATGACTGGAGCAAGACCCAGGTCTTCCACTCCCCCGGGAATATAACGGCGCCTCCCAATGCCACTGCCAAGATCCTGCCCCGGGTTCAGTTCGACCGCTCCCAGTCCGCCGATGACCACGAGACCCTCTCCAAGAAGGTGGCCATCAGGAAGGCCTTTGTCAAGAGTTGGGACGCGTACAAGAAGCATGCTTGGGGATGGGATGAGCTCGCACCTCTCTCCCTCCAGGGAAAGACCACATTTTCTGGCTGGGCTGCCCAGATCATTGATGCCCTCGACACCCTCTGGCTTCTCGACATGAAGGAGGAATTCCACGAGGCTGTCCAGGTTGTCGCCATGATCGACTGGGCTCACACCCGTGATGAATACATCAACCTTTTCGAGGTTGCCATCCGTCACCTCGGTGGTCTCATTTCTGCATATGAGCTTTCCGACGAGGCCGTCCTGCTTGGAAAGGCCATTGAGTTGGGCGAGATGCTGTACGCCACCTTTGACACACCTAACCGACTGCCCTCCCACTGGCTCTACTTTAAAGATGCCAAGAAGGGCACCCAAAAGGCCGATGAGAGCATGTCGGGCGCTGCAGGCGGTTCCATGAGCCTCGAGTTTACTCGTTTGACGCAGATCACTGGTAACCCCAAGTACTATGATGCCACCGAGCGTATCAAGCAGTTCTTCTACCGAAACCAGAGGAACACCAAGATCCCCGGCTTGTGGCCACATGTCATGAACTACAGGGATGAGAAGGTTGACGAGTCCCGCTTCACTCTGGGAGCTGGCGCGGATTCTCTCTACGAGTACTTGCCCAAGATGCACGCTCTTCTAGGTGGTCTGGACCCAGAATACGTTCAGATGACGACGTATGCCCTCGACACTGCGACCAAGCATCTGCTCTACAAACCACGAAACCCCAAGGACCTGAATATTCTGCTGGCGGGTAATGCTGTGGCGGGTGAGGGGGGTGTATCCGAGCTCACCGCTGAGATGCAACATCTGACATGCTTCGTCGGTGGTACTTACGCCCTTGCTGGCAAGCTCCTCTCTCGCACCGACTTTGTGGAGCTCGGTGGGCGCCTGACAAATGGTTGTATCTGGGCGTATCAGGCCTTCGCTACTGGGATCATGCCCGAGATTGCTCAGCTCGAGGCCTGCGAGACCATTGATGGCAAGTGTCGATGGGCGGACAAGCCTGTTGCGAAGAAGGATAAGCTCCCTGAGGGCTTTGTCCGGGTGCGAGACGCGCAGTACAGGCTCCGACCTGAAGCTATCGAGAGTGTCTTTTACATGTGGCGTATCACTGGTGATAACATCTGGCGGGAGGCTGCATGGCGGATGTGGCAGGCGATCACCGATGTCACGGAGACGCCAGACGCTTTCGCTGTTATAAGCGACGTTAACGATAGAAAGTCGGAAAAGCAGGACTCTATGGAGGTGAGTTTTGGTCATGACATGCATTGACAAGGAGAATGAAGCTAACTCATGACAGACATTCTGGTTATCCGAGACAATCAAATATTTCTACCTCATCTTTGAGGACTCTGAGGTCCTGAGCTTAGACGAATGGGTCTTCAACACCGAGGCGCACCCCTTCAAGCGCCCCAAGGGTCAGGACCCGTATGAGGTCGAGACCAAGAAGGGTAAGGGGTGGGGTTTCTGGTTCTGATGATTTTTTGGGTTCCTGGTTGAGATTTTTGGTATAATGACGGGTAACTAACGTGTGTACGGCAAGAAGAGGCATCTTCCAGGGATAAACGAAGGGGTAAAAAATAATGATTTTGAGTACATGTTTAATGCACAAGACTTGGTGTTCTTGAGCGATGAGATTACCTACCCATGATGATGTCGTACGATGGGTGAGGTCCCCCCGCGTTAAGGGTCCAAGCCGAAATTCAAGACAAGATATGAACTTTAGTCAAGATACTCCTCAACGTGCTCTTAATAAGTCCAATTCGTCTCGAGAGAAATCTATAATACAATCCCATATGACACTTGATGTCATTGACTCTTACCATCCCCGTCGTGACTCCCAATGGCTCACCAAGCATCCCGCTACAAGCATGACCCCGCCGGACGCATACAACCGTCTTGCTTTAGATTACATCACCACCACAAAAGATGCTCCCTCCCACCACTTACACACACAAAACATTCCCGCTTCCACCCCAACATTTCTCGCCTTCTTTTCTCCCCCCGTCGTGATGAGGCATGCCGCTGCGTCCAACTTCCCTCCATAGGCTACGCCCGTCGTCGCCGCACTGCTTCGCCGCCGCGTCCCGGTGGACCCTCCTCCGGTGTCGGGCCGGACTTGAGCTGCAACAACCTCAACAGCGAAGAAGTCGCCATGATGAGGTTTCGCGCAAGAATCATTATGAGCGGCTAAACTTGCGACACGATGCGACGCCTGCCGAGATTAAAAAGTATGTGTTTTCTTATCAAAGCACGCACAGCGAGAGGAATTTGTCTCCTGTAACTAACTAACTTCTCAGGTCCTTCTACTCCCTCTCCAAAACTCACCATCCGGATGCTAATCCCACCGATCCAAACGCCTCGCACACCTTCTCCCTCCTCTCCGAGTCCTACACCATCCTCTCCGACACGGCCCGCCGCGCCGCCTATGACCGCGACGTCCTCCGCGTGCACCACCACGGCCACCACCATCATCATGCCCACCACAACCCGCGCGCCTCGTACCATTCCACCAACCCGGCAGGCGGCCGCTCACCTTCGGGTCTGAGCCGGAGGAGGGGAACATTCCGTGGTCCTCCGCCTAGCTTCTATCGTAGTGGAGGGTGGGGGAATCAGGAAGAGAAGAGGCGCAAGGCGCATGAGGAATCGACTGGTTTCGGCGGCGGTGGTGCGCCTCATGAACACAACGGCGCATCATCATCAACGCAACACCAGCAAGGTCCATGGGGAAACCCCTTTGGTCACCACCAATCCTCTCACGGTGGTATGGGTCCTGGTGATGACCCTTTCGGACACCAGGAGGAGGTTCCGCACTTTGACAAGGCGGGCCACACGCGGACGCATCGACGGGAGGATCAGCGTCGTAGGGAGAGGCAGAGGCGTGCCGTGGGTGATGATGATATCGAGTTTGAGCCGCAAACGAGCATCATGGGGCACTTCTTCATCATCTCTGGTATCCTAGCCGCTACTATACTGGCACCGCTCGTCTACATGCAGATAATGAGACTTAGGCGGCGGAAAAAGAACGGGGAATACTAAATCGACGGTCCAAAGAGGGGGGATATTTGTGTCATGGGGAACGGCATGGCGCATAGAACAGTTATGAGGCAAGTCGCACATATATCGATGGAGTTTAACGGCAGTGCAAGGTATTAGAGGGAGCACATCAGGCAATGATTCCAGGCGTATGCCACAATTGAATTGAAAAAAAAGACATTATTCTTCATGTTTTTTATTTTATTTTGAGAGATAATCTACATCCATGAGACCACCGCAATGCAAGCCTGTAAGATACAATAGCTGTGGAGAGTGGGACAACTCTCGAGAGGATGGATCTAGCGAGTGGGCGGTGCTAGTAGAGTTCAGCGAGCAGGGGGAGTATTTTAACCCTCGAAGGTGAAGCTGGCACCGAGCTGTTGAATTGGTCAGTCTTCTGTTATCCATATCTTTTAATATCCATGTAAATCTCACCTTGTGGGTAGCCTGGTCGAGCTTCTGGGTGTCGAAAGAGCCACCGAGACCCAGGGTAACACCCTCGCGGAGGAGGACGTTGTAGGCAAGGGCAGCAATACCCCGGTCGTTGATCTTGACCTTGGCGAAGGAGACGGGGTCGATGCGGTACTTGCTGGCAACCTCGAGGCCGACAGTGTTGCCGGTCTTGGAGTTCCAGGTAGCCTTGGCACCGGCCTCGACCTGGGAGTTGACCTTGTGGTAGTAAGAGGCAGCGAAGACGCTGAGGTTGTCAGAGGCAGTGATGGCAGCGCTGTACTGGGGAGCAGCGTAGCCGACGGCGGCGCTGTAGGCAGTCAGGGCAGCCTTGTTGGCGTCGTAGCCAGCGCTGGCACCGGCGAGGAAGCCCTCGTGGCCGACAACGGCATCGACGTTAGCAACGGGGCCCTTGAGGAGGTCGAAGAAGGCACGGCCGTGGAAGCCGGGCTGCTTGAAGTGAAGGTTGAACTTAGCACCCTTGGCAGCAGTAGCAGGGAGGAAGTTGAAGAGACCCTCGAGCTTGAGGCCCTTGGCGAGGGAGTCGGAGACCTCGATCTTGGTGTCGAGGGCGTTGGCAGTGTTCCAGGTCTGGGTGAGGGTCAGGCCTGCGTGCGAGTAGAACATTAGCAGCTGAGCATAGCCGGGTTGGAGCAGCGTCGAGAATCCCATCGGCCAGCCGGTTGCGGGCCCAAGGATTCGCGAGAGGCTGAGGGTGGGAAGATTTGATTTTCTGCGCGGGGGCTTGCGCTTGAAAGTGGGCGGTGGTGACGAAGACGGAGATGGTGATGGTGACAAAGAAGACGACGATGAAGAAGATGATGGTGTCGTACCGGTAGGCTTGTCGGTGTATTTTCCCTCAATCTATAGTCGCTCAATGGGCCAGGTCAGTCATCTATATCCAAAAGACGCGGCATTGGGTGTTGGTGTTGCCGAGGCTGGTTGATCTCGCGGGGCAGCTCGAAAGACGCGAGGCGAGGCGTAGACGGCTTGAGAGAGAGCCGCGGTTGCCCGAGCACCAGCCTCCGAACCCCCGAGGGAGATGCCATTGAGGTCGGATCGCAAAGGTTGAATGAATACTAACAGCAGCAGAGGTGGCCTTCTCGTGGCTGGACTTGCCAGTGACCTTGAAGGCAACGCCGTTGGGGGCGGTATCCTTGAACTCGAAGGTGGTGGCCGAGAGGTGGTAGAAGTCCTTGTTGAGGAGCTACAAAACGGCGCAAAAAAAGAGGCGCAACGGTTAGCAGAGCTTCTCGAGGGGTAAAAAATAAAATAAAAAAACAAG